>HG993124.1:130161259-130325094 GCA_905231855.2 Eristalis tenax
TTTCCCTTATACAGTAAGAAATTTATATTTATATGATTTTTCTTTAAGATGAAAAAGAGAAATTCGACCCCACGGGATTCCGTGACGCGGTCATTGCTGGTCTCGATAAAACTGAAGGCGACTTGGAACAAATCTCTAAATATCTAGATCTTGCCGGTAACAAACTAGACTATCGCCGCTACGGCGAGGTACTTTTTGATATTCTAATTGCTGGTGGTCTTTTGGGTAAGAATGACTAGAATTTGACCTCGTAAAACAATTTACTCAATTGTTGTCTTTATTTGATTTTAGTTCCTGGTGGGTCAATCTCTCAGGATGGCGAAAAACCTCGAACAAATTTCTGTATTTTCGAGGCACCCGAAGATATGGAGGCCATGCGAAACCATGAGCAGGTAATAAATTATCTTCTACTCTCCGAACAACGCGCAGTGAGATTGAGGAAATATGAGTAAGATTGTGGAAATATATAAGTTAGAGGAAATATTTTCCACAAATTTGAAATGAAGCCACGCATACTATTAGAACTAGCTATATGTCGCGTTTTATTAACGCAATTTTGCGATAGCTGGTGTCGAAGTTATGCTATAACAAACGGTAAATTACTTGTCTCGATATTCGATTTAAATGAATTTAGAGATTTCAATTTGCTCACAATTAAAATTTCCATCTTACTCTTCCAATGATACTCTCATAGATCTGCGCAAACAAAGAACATAAAAATCATTAAAATTAAACTCGATTACAACGGTTTACTTTACTTTTGCACTTAGGTATTCATCAAGCTCATGCGTAGATATAAGTACTTGGAGAAGATGTTCGAGGAGGAAATGAAGAAAGTCTTGTTGTTTACTAAAGGCTTCACTCCCAGCGAACGAATCAAGTTGGCTCGTATGACGGCACTTTGGATGAGTAAGTAGAATTTGCATATCTTTTTAGAATTAAGACCAGTCGGTTGCTGCTCCAACTTTATTACTCAAAAATATTACTCATTTAATATTTATCCAGAGTAACTGTGGGTTGGGAGATCAAATTCACTTGGTGTACTGATTCTTGGAATGTATTTTATTACAAGAACCACAAATCCATGTACATGAATAATTTAAAGTGCAAACTATGTATATTCTTTTTCACATCGCAAAAATCGCCTATTAATCCTTTTTATTCTCTATTACAGTTAACGGGGCAATACCTCCAACTGTTTTGTTGGTATTAAACAACGAGCACCTTATTAAAGATGGCATTGCACTTGAGTTCCTCGTAGAACTGTTTGTAACCTTCAAACAGGAAAAAGGAATGACATATCTTGTTCAAGCTCTTAAAAAAGGTGGACTAGAAAGCAAGTGAGTACAATACTACATACACGATACAATAACAATTAAATTATATTATTTCGGGGAGTTTCAGGATGGATTTAACGTGTTTTAGTTGATTCCTTTAATCTCTCTCCAAGATAAAATATTTTCAAAAACATTGATGATATTCGCGAATGAATACATTTCATTTGTGGTTTCATCAGGTTTTTACACAAACAAGCCCTCACCACCTCTCCTTTTGACACTACATTTTCCTTTACATTCGTTACTGAGTGGCTGTTGCTTTTGATGTTCTGACTATGCTCATTTAATACTTTTCGTTGGTTCCAACAAAATGACACTGATTTCAACTTCCACTACTTTTTCGCTTTTGGCGAAAAATAATTGGTTTATGGGCCAACATTCTTCAAGAGAAAGTATTTCTTCGTAGAAATGGAAATCTGTGCCAGAAAATACCACGCATCGTATCATGCACATGTTTATAAACTGGCTAAGGCAACACCATGAACAGTTTTTCATGAATTTTCGACAGTTATTCACGTAATACCGTAAATGGCGTTCTCTGAACTATCAGGACTGACTTGGATTTAGAAAACGATATAAAAATGGTTGTCAAACAATTTAAGAGGCAACAGAGGTAGAGTTGAGCAATACTTCAAACAAAACTATAGCCAAAATATAGAGACCCTTCAATCCTTCTTGTGGGGAAGTAACAAAAATAAGGTTAAGACTTGGTCCCCACCAAAATGGTTCAGCTTTGCTTCCTACGTAGTCGTTCCTTAGACCGGTAAACAGGAAGACAGTCTTTTCGATTTGATAATAGTATTTTGCCATTGGTCTTGTTTTGAGTCTTCGGCCTTTTTGATTCGCATAACACGAGTTTTTTGTAGCATTGTTGTAGCACCGAAGCTCAGATGTACCTTGGACTGTAGCCTCACCTATTTCTGTACTAGATCATATTGTTTAATAAACTAATAAAACAATAAAGTTACGATTCCATATCCTTTATTAAATGCATATTTATTTTCAGGTTAATGGAATTTTTCCCACCAAACAAACGTACTGAAGAATATTTTAAACAAGTTTTTCTTGATAAAGGACTTACTGAAGTTGTTAAATTACACAAAGCTCAGGCTAGTCAAGAAGCTAAACGGGAATTACAACAGGTAAGCAAATATCTGAGATACCCTACATGTTCTGCAAACTTTTTCCACTGTTTGGCATCGTTGAGGACGGATTTTGGCCCAATGCTATATTCGTTGTACATGAATGCTAGAGAAATAAATGAGATCTTTGCTTACTTCGGATAAAACCACATTAACCAGGTGTCTGTAGTCAATGAGATCTCATACAATTCTATTAAATTTTTTTTTCTTTTCGTGCAATGTAAGCCAATGTCTGAGATGTGTTCTGTACATTGTGCAACTTACTTATCAGCCCGGCGACCCATGAGGGCCCTAGCCTGAGCTGCTCTCTCGTAACAATTGGAACTTTTTACGTGGGTGGGTTGTTAGCCCTCCGCACAACCACAGCCACATTGTATAAACTTGCCGTACTTTTTACACTTCTGAGCATTGTTGAGAATCGATTTTGGCCCAATGCCAATCTCGAGGTATAACAATGCTAGAGAAATAAATGAAACCTTTGCTTACTTCGGATGAAACCACATTAACCAGGTGTCTGTAGTCAATGAGATTTCATACAATTCCTTAAATTTTGTTCGTTCCTTTAACTAACGTATATCTGTTGCGAGGGGTGAGCAAACATCATATGTTCGACGCATGGTACAAACTTACCATACTTTTTACACTTTTGAGCATTGTTGAGAATCGATTTTGGCCCAATGCCAATCTCGAGGTATAACAATGCTAGAGAAATAAATGAAACCTTTGCTTACTTCGGATTAAACCACATTAACCAGGTGTCTGTAGTCAATGAGATTTCATACAATTCTTTCAATTCGTTTAGGCAACTCAACATACATCGATTACAAGTACTGCTTATTAATGTGAAACTCCATTCCCTTCTTTCAGACACTTCTTGATGACATTAATGATGAGAAACCACATACAGAAATAACTGCTGATATAAAAGAATTTGCACTGAAATCAAACATTCCCGAACATGAAATCATAAGCATTGTAAGCATCAATCAAATCGACCAATTGGGAAGTATAAAATTAATAATTTGCATTCTCTTTCGTAGATTTGGTCAACAGTTATGTCACTCGGTGAATGGAACAAAAAGGAAGAACTTGTAACCGATCAGGCAGTCAGACACTTAAAGGGCTACTGCACATTGCTGCAGTCCTTCGCATCAACAAACCGTTCTGAATTATCGTTGATCTTAAAGGTTCAAGAATTTTGTTATGAGAATATGAATTTCATGAAAGCGTTCCAAAAGATAATTTTATTATTTTACAAAAGTAAGTAACCAACCACAACCCCCTGCCCATATCAATCAATCAATCCGTTCACATTTTCTAACTCACATTCGTTGTTCACTTTGCGTAGCTGAGGTGCTGTCAGAAGAGACAATTTTGAGATGGTATAAGGACGCGCATTCTCCTAAGGGAAAAATGCATTTCCTCGAGCAAATGAAGAAACTTGTCGAATGGTTGCAAAATGCCGAAGAAGGTTTGTAAAATCCTAGGTTTTGTCGAATTCCTAACCCAATCTCTACTTCCCTATTTTTGAAATAGAATCTGAAGACGAACAAGAAGAAAAAGCTACAGAAGAAGAAAAAATTACAGAGGGAAAACAAGCTACACAAGTAGAAAAAGCTACAGAAGATGAAGACGCAGAGGAAGAGAAATAAGAAAAACCATGATTAAAGAGAACAAGAATTTATATATAAAAAAAACAACAACAATAAAACATGAACAAAACAACAACAGAACACATTACAAAAGATCAACAATTGTAAGGAGTGAATAATAATAATTGTATAAGTCATACACTTAAACCATCAACAAGCACAGATTTCATAAAAATGATTTTTATACCAACGGAGAAATATATTTGATTGCCAAACTATATACAACGCAACAACAACTTAACGTGTACCGTTTTGGTTGCTCATTATTGCAGGAACAAAAGGGATATTGAGCAACTAACTTTAAAAATCGTACTGTGTAATGAGGAGTAATATTAAAACAAACTGCAAACTCGTAAGATAAATTCAAAAGACCAGAATTTTTAAATATTTTAAAGCAAAAAAAAAAGATTAAATAAATGAAAAGATAAAATTAAGTTAATCTCAACAACACATTTCTTATTGTTTTATTATCGATTGATTGATGCCGGGTGGATGTCTTTTGGGTGGGTCACCAATTTAACGAAGCAATTGAATAATGTAATCTCATGAAAGTTCGGGTAATACGCTTTTAGCCCCTCTGGGATAGGGAAGGCTAACCTTGTGTATAACAATTCATGGAACTCAATGAAATAATTGAAGTTTTTTTTGTTATTTTGATCATAGATATACGAACTATTTTCTTGATTATACAGGTTTTTTGCAACTTGCAGACAGGCAGCATGCCAATCTGGGTCATTTTGTATCACTTTCGGAGATATGATACTGAAATCAATTCGTATTTTGTAAAGTTTCCCGAGTCGGAACTTTATCACTTTGCTCTGCCATTTTTCACTGCACAAGCATCAAAAATAATAATTAATTTATAGTGAATAGAGCAATTGTTTAATTATATGTTCGCTTTGAAATATTTGTTCAGGCTCCTACTTTTCGTTTGAGATTTATCATAGGAGCGTTAAATAAGCACTGTTGTTGGCGTGATCTAATAGGCCATCCTTCCCTGTTTTGTAATCGCTTATCCAAGGCGGCTTCTGTTTCGGAGCAAACTGAATGCGTGCAGCAGAATCCGGAAAACTAACCATCCTATTATACTTGGCGAATCGAATAGTCGACGTGAGATGTTGCGACTGCTCCGCTCCAACGGGGAATCGGTGATGCTCTCTACGTGGAGTACCTGGAAAGTGGACACCATTACCACAGGAAAATTGCTCTTTCTTTCGGAAACAAATGTTTAAGAAACTTCCCAAGGAGTTTTACCAAACCTAATCTCCAACAAGCAACTGTCCCTTAGTGCAGGCCAAGACTATTAAGATATTACTACCGAGATATTAACATTGGTGAAGGTGAAACGCATTGCAGTACTCCGAGATGGCGCTCAGGCTTAGTTATATAAACTTTCAATTCATCCAATTTTGAAATTAATAACATTGCATAAACCACTATTCAATCTGTTATCGTATACGACATTCACTACACTTTTATATGTACACACATTCAATTGGTCAATTAAATTGCTTAGCCTTGATGAACACATCCACATAAGTCACTTTACATAAACCTCCTAATGACTAGAGCGACACCTCAGCTTCTTAATTTTCGATTCTAAATACCTATTTACGTGTTACTTTCCAGTTGCATACCCCTAGGCTTAAAATAACGATAGACCAATTTGACGTCTCTCACTTGGGTCAGAGTTAATGGAGGTTAGAGCTATACAACTTCTAACTCCATTGACCCCTTGATCAAATCTGACAGCGTTTTATTCTATTATTACTGACTTTGAGGTTTTGTTTATAGTCGTGTTTTCATAAAGCCTTTGTTTATTTATAACTTTTTGAAAATGCTAGAAGTTTGTGTGGATTCCATAGAGTCCGCAATCGCTGCAGCTAATGGTGGAGCATCACGTATTGAGCTGTGCTCGGCATTAAGTGAAGGTGGCCTTACACCAACTGTTGGTGCATTGAAGGCACTAAAATCGCTTCCCTTAAAAATTCCTGTATTCTGTATGCTCCGTCCTAGGAAAGGAAACGATTTTCTGTACTCCGATTCAGAAATGGATGTTATGCTTTACGACATTGCACTTCTTAAATCCCACGACTGTGATGGATTCGTTTTTGGTGCATTAGATGCGAATAGAAACATATCTGAGTGGCAGTGCAGGCAGATTGTACAAATGGCCGGAAATTTGCCTGTTACGTTCCATCGTGCATTTGACATGACTGAACCAAGTAAAATGCACGAAACTGTGGAGAAAATCAAGTCGATAGGTTTTAAAAGAATTCTAACGAGTGGATTTAAGGCTTCCTGCTCAGAAGGTTTAGGAAATCTTAGAGAGCTCTGTCGACAACATGAAGATATAATCATAATGCCGGGAGCTGGTATTTCGATCGAGAATCTGAAAGAAATTCTGATAGAGACGAATTGCAAGGAGTTCCATGCATCTGCCAAGAGAAGAAAGGATTCTGGTTATGGTGACTCAGAAAACATATCACTGGGACGAAACGAAACTGATGTGGACTCGGTTTATATTACCGACCAAGCAATCGTAAGACAATTGGTTGATATAGCCCAACAAAAATAAGTGTTAAATGTGTGCCTTTTTTTAATAAAGTGTGGAGTTTATTACTTTATGTAGCTTTGTGATTTAATTTGGAACTTTGTGATAATTCTTCGTGTAATGACCCCACACATGAGACCATGTGCTCAATGCACGCGTCAAACATCCTGGATGTGCGAACATTCACGGGGGCAAACATTGACTCTGATCACTTCCTCGTAGAGGAACTTCCTGATCGTTCCTCGTAGCAAGATTCAGAGCTCGACTGTCCACTGTCAGAAAGCTGCACCAGTCAACAACGAGGAGTTTTAACATTGGACGCCTAAGCACGCAGAGACTACGAAGAGGAACTAAGGGAGACTTCGTTATGCCCACGTCGAACACAAACGCGAACGAGATGTGGTTGCTTTGCAGCTCGGTCATCAAAGAGTTAGCGGAAACTACCTTACTACTGACTACTGACCACCCCGACAAGATATCCGTGGTATGATGGCGAGTGTGAACAAAAGAAATGTGCAACTGATGAGCCATATCAAAAGGAAAAAATAATGGTCTTTTAAAAAATGCCAAAAGGTACTGGTACAGGTACTAAACACGCAAGGCATAATCTTCTAGAAGTTCGTCCAACTGTTGGGATACGCAGATGACATCGACATCGTCCCGCGATTCCAGAGTGCCGTAGTAGAAACTTTTACGGCGATTGAAGAACGGACGAAACGAACCGGTCTCAAGGTCAATGAAGACAAAACGAAATATATATTTTTGTTGACCAAAAAACGTTCCGTCGCACACCACCTTTATCAAAAAAATACGATCGACATCTATATTTTGAGGTAGTGAAGGAGTTTGTCTACCTAGGGGCAAACCTGAACTCCACGAATGACATCATAGTTGATCCAAGGTGGAATCGCCCTTGGCAACTGATTCTATTTCGGTTTGTCAAAACAACAGCCCTCACAACTCCTGACTCGAAGGACCAAGACAATGCTCTACGAAGCTCATATTTTGCCAGTCCTGCTATATGGAGCTGAAAGCTGGACGAAAAGTAAAACTGCAGAGCTGACTTTTGGTGCCTTCGAAAGAAAAATTCTACGTCGGTCAAGACACAACGGTGAATAGTCCGAGAGGCAAAAATTCGTCAAATGCACTGGCTCGGACACATCAAGCCAATGGACACCGCACGCTTCAGCTAAGAGGGTCTTCGAATGCGAGCCTCCTGGTTCGAGGAGAGGAAGACCGAATCTACGGTATTAAGACCAAGTAATCGCGGATGCAAGACAGCTTGGAGAGAAGACCGAATCTCCGGTATAAAGACCAAGTAATGGGATGCAAGACAGCTTGATGTTGATGACTGCAATCAGCGTACCCAGGCCCGTCAGCTATGAAAGGCAGTAATTTCTCAGGCACGGACCCTCCACGGGTCGCCGTCCACATCTTGGTACTGTTACTTATTTTGTATTGGCAAGTTCAAAGGAAATCATTGCAATATTAGAACCAAACAATTATCGGGAGAGTGTACTTGTGGTTTATATTGTGTAGATAGCCCCATCAGGTGATAAACATCCTCCATGAGCGGCTCATACTCTGCAGTAGCAGCCATAGGTCATTCACATAGTTTATCAATCGCCTGATTCTTGTTAAGTTATCTGGAAAGGTCCTCAGCCACCTAAACTGAAAGTCCAGCTCTGAAAACATATAATGCATTCGATTCTTTGAATTCCAAACGTAATCTCGTATATGCTGCAGGCAGAATCCTTAAGTACACTCCTAACCACCATCAACACCCTAAGCTACCTTCAATCCAAATTTGTAGATTAAAACGCTGTTTTCATTTATTTATTGGCTATATATATAATTTACAATATATTTAGTTAATTCACACTTATTGGTATATTATTTACAATAATCAATAAACAACAGTCGAAATGAATAATGTACTTTCATCGTTACGTTATTAAACGAACGATTCTTCCTTTTTCTTCTCCAAAGAAAAAAAAAACTTGTACGAACAGTTTTGTGTGTTTTTCTTCTTTAAACGTTGAACAATATATATTAACTGCAATGTTAGCTAATTACTTGATTAGAAGTGATAATCTGTACATTGATCGATCTTGTGTCAGAGTCTAGTTTAAGCCAACACATGATCAGCCATTTTTGTTGTTCTTCATCGTACCATACATGTACATACAATGATTGTACTTATAACAAGCAATTTGAATTTATTGCTTAATCCATTGATGTGCCAGTGCCTGTGTGCTAGTGGATTATTTGCAACATTTGTTTTTATTGATTTTCTAATGGTTGATTGATTATTTGACTTGTGGTTAAACATCTGCTGCACAATCAATTCAAAAGAGGCGCCAAAAAATATGATCATATGCTAATTGATTTTTCAATATACAAGATATTTTGAACACATAGAGTTTACACATATCATATTAATCTTACTCTTAAGAAGAGGAAGAAATGTTCGAAAAAAAGGAAAACGAAACAAATGGAAGGAGGTGCGGGAAAATAAAACACATGCAGTTTTAATTTTTCATGGAAACAGATCAAAATTAATTTTCTTTCTTTTTAATGTCTTGACATAAAACACAAACAAAAGTAAATAATATAGTAATTTCGACTAATACATGGAATACTGATTTATTATCGTTCGAATAAACTGATAACTATTAACATTTGTTTTTTTACTTTGTTAAAACGTAAGTATATACATATACTCATTTTTGCGACAACGAAATAAAAACGGAAAATTAATTACATAAAGGGAATTAAATAAATGAATTGTTGAACATTCGCTTTCAGAAGGTTGCTGGGTTTTGGAGTTTTGTAACTTTGTTGCGAAAATTGGGTGATATTTCGGTTATGATTCGGGAGAGACAGCTGAATAGTATTAAACACACACTCGTACGAAACGACTTGTAAACGCACCGACACAGAGAAGAGAGAGAGAGAAAGCTAGAAACGCGCATTAACAACTTTTTTTTTTTTTGAAATATGCTTGCATCCAATAAACCAAAAAAGATGAATAGTCAAAAATACATTTTAATCAGTGGAATTGATAAAACTTGATGTCAATAGTTCAGTGTAAAACCATTCACAATTCCAGTGATTAAAACATACCTGATGCTGACTGACTATTCACTCATTTGATTAATTGGCACATTTAAACGAATTGAATTCATACACCCATAATTTTGCAACGGTTATTAAAATTTGAAACTCTTTCGAAAAGCTCCTCAACAATTCACTAGTTGACGACGGAAAACTATTTAACATTTCTTAACAATAAACAACAAAAGTACAAATCGAAGGGGAACAAAATATTAAACAAAAAGAAAATGTATACATTTATAAACTGTATAGTTACTAGATACAAACACATATTTAGAGAAATTTTAAATTTCTTTTAGTTTAGTTCTCAACAGGAATGTTTATGATATCAAAGTTGAAGTAGATATATATATATATGTATATATTTAACTAGAAAAAAACAAACAAACAATAAACACAAGGATGATTTGCTCTGCTTTACAGAATATTCACGTGTACGCGTATAGATGTTGTAACAGTGTATTCTTTTCATTCATCTACATATCATGTAATTTTAAATTTTTAATTATATAATGTATCTATTGTTTAATTTATGGTCATTAAGTTATGCTAATGTATAGATATACTATATGCAGTTATGTACGTGACTTTTAACGGATTATTTTGTTTGCTGTTTTTTCATTTGTGAAACATAACCTTTTTTTTATTGTATACAGACTTAATCAACAAAAAAAATTAAGAAAAAAAAATAAAATGTAGAAGATGTTTAATCGGTGAATTTACGGTTGGGATTTGTACCGAAGAGTGCATTACGGATTTCTGGAACAAGTTGTTGTGAAATCAATTCCAACCTTGACTCCAAAGTATTTGGTACCTACGTACAAAAATAGATTTCAATTTAACCATTTCCTGTTAAAAGAATAAAACGATTTTCCTACCTTAACACGACCATTCAGAGCGATCAATTCAACTCCTCCACAAGTGTCTGGCGGTAAGAAGTTATCAGTATCGATTTCAATGGACACATCGGTTCCGATGGTTTGTTTGTACTGATCATAGCAAATTTGCAACACTTCAGTGACCAAACTTTGATCCACTTGACGGCAACGCAAGATTACTTTCGGTTCCATTGTCTGGTACAGAGCTTGAACTATGAGTTTCTCAAGAATGACTTTGTATTCGCTTGGATTTTTAGTGACTTCGCCCAAGCGGCGACGTGCCTCATCCAATACGCTGCGGACATGATCTTCTCGTACTTTCAGAACCTAGTTTTTAAGGGGCCATGTATGTGGATGATGGATGGGAATTCATACAAAGGTAAAACATTTATTGTGACTTACCTTGAGACGAGCTTGATTAAGCATGTTGGATGATTGAATCTTCTTTTGAAGTTCGACCTGCTTCTCTTTCTTTTCATAGTATTCCATGATCTTCAGTCGTTGCTGCTGTACCAGACGACCTTTCTCGATGTTGAATTCTTCCTCGGCTTTAGCATCGATTTCTTCGGCTTTTTCATTAGCTTCTTGCTCAATGAAAGCCATCATATGCTTGATCTGAAAATAAATGGTTTCAATAGGTGGTTAGGGTCTGATTTCGTTTTGTCATTTTTTTCAATTTATAAATTGCTGATTGCGCTACCAAACAATACTATTTGTGGGCTAAAAAATATCCAGATTTGCAAGTACACGGCTGTAGAGTTAGAACAATCTGGGCGGCGCGACAGTTCGTGGGAAATCAGCGCCCAGATTTGACAGCAACCTACCATGTTGTTTCGTAGTAATTTGTCCATCACGAGTGGGTAACCTCAAGTTTGTTATAATTGTAATATAATATGAATGGTGCTACAACCCGTAGAGTGTCAGGGCATAGCGTCTCTGCAATCACTCGTGTACTGGTTTCACGAGTGGACCTAATGTTTTATACCGACACTGAACAGCCAATTTGAGAAGCATATTCTAGACAGTTATACTAGACAATACTGACAATTGTCAATGACGAAAGTGGCCGTGTAGTTTGGTAGTACCGGCCATCGTACCTGGGCTGCGTGGGCTCAAGTACGTAGAGGTCCGAAACATCGAACTTTGAGGAGCGTAGAAAGAAATCGACTTCACAGCTTATTGCTCCCTTGTCCATCGACGAATTTGAGCTGCATTTGGACAGTTATTCAAGATTTTTTGAAAGATATTCACGTAATCATGTGAAGAGCACTCTCTGATTGGTTCCTTTGGTTTGAGAAAACAATAAAAATAAAATATGACAACAATTTTTAAGGGACAAGAGAGGTAGAAGTCTGATGTGCATGTCTCTATAGATTTCTGCTTTGAGCACCATCAAGACGTGAATTATTGAAGTTGGTAACTTCGGGGTTTGAATCTGTTATCCCTGGTGTAAGAGTCTACGCACCTAGGCAAGACAATCAGGATACCATATACCTCTTCACCAGACATTATTGTTGGCAGATTCGCATGCAGGCAATGCCAACTTTCAGTCGTAAGCAGGGAAGTTTCGGGAGAAAGGTGATTTGTGAAGATAGCAATCAATGTATGCCGGCTGCAAAGGCAGAGCTTGACTTTTGACGTTTAAAAAATTAAAAAAATACTTTCTTTAAGTTTTATAAAAGAACGAGTGAACAATAAAACATGTGCAGATTTGCAGAATTCCTATGTCAGTTGTTAGACCTTTAGAAGGTTCATCTACTGAAGAATTTTTTAGAATTATTTAACTGTTTAATTTTTTAAAAAATATTTTCCCATTCAATCCATTAGGGCACGAACAATTTTCGTTTTCTGTGGTTTCATGCTGAAACCAGTGGGCATCAGGGTTGAGAACCTTTAAAAGACTTGAGCTAATACTATTAACTCATTTTCGTTTCGTTCGTTTTTTACACGGTCCCAATCTGCACATGAAAATATTTATACTCCCAATACTAACTGGTGACAGGGAAATATGTTAAATGTAAGGCAAATAAGTTACGTATGATTTTATATCACATGTTCATTGACTGCGTTTAAACAGAGTTTTTCAATGGAAATATAAAGCTGTTTGTAAGATGTAGGTCTGTAAGCAAAGTCCTCCAGTCAGTGGTCCTTTAAAACAATTCTATTATAGTTTGGTCAGCCGTTTACCGCATGCAGGGTGAAGAAATGCAGTTGGATGCAACCATTCAGACAATAATCTCAGATACAGAAAATGTGAAAACATGTCCGTAGGCGTGCCAAAGGCGTAACAAAAGGAGCATGAATATATTTAATAGTCATTGTTAGAAACTTTTGAAAAATATCAAACATGTAAGCACTTCTGAATTTTTCATGTCTTCACTACATCACAAGATCAACATTTTATCATTAGCAGCTCTGCCCATTCGCTTTAACATTGTCTGCGCGAATAAAAATTCTATATTTAGATTGAACAAAACATGATCTTTTTGGTTTCTGTGTTTATCAAAACAGATATTTAGTCAAATCAAGACAAGAAGGGGCGGTCATGGAAGAATCTTAATACATATGAGTACACACATGCATGTACTTTTACTCGCGCATAATAACCTTCAGGTCACATGACATACAAAAGTGACTGACATACTAAAGAAAAAAATGAATCTTAAAACTGCAAACAGTCGTAAAATTAAAATCGTTGACTAAATTGGAACTGCAATTGTAAATTGGCTTGCATTTCATTAGAGTAAATGCAATAAGTCGATTACAATAAAGAGAAAAACTTCAATTATTAGAAAATCCCAAATTTTTTCCCGTTCACATGACAGCCCCTAATCTTATGACTTCGGCTGCATGATTATGCCAGTCGAGGAAGATTTTCACTTTTTCTTCGTGAATTAGGAGACTTTCGTGCCCTCAATTTCATGAAATTTAATTATCATTGTTTTTCAATATTAAGGACATACCTGTTTTTGCACATCTGCGTCGCTTAGAGCCATCTTGTTGGATTTTTTCCGTTCTACGTTCGCTACGCAAGAATAAAATTCAGACTGCGAGAATTCCTTCACAAACGTAATATCTGCAAAATTTCATAGAACACAAGCCAGTTATGAATAGAGTTTACTTCTTTATATTATGTTGGCGAGTAGTGAAAATAGGTTTTTTAGAAAAAAAAAAATACTCACGGGAGTAAGTTAAAGTGCGTGCGCCTACTCCAAGTTACGTACCGTCGTCGTGATGAAAATTTGTGCGAAGCAGAATGAATTCCTTTTCGGTCATATGATTTGGGGTTTTTTTGACTGTCCAAGTACTTTTCGAATTTTCGAAAAAGAGTACAATCGAATCGAGTAGCAATTTTTCGAAGAGGAAATTTCTACGGTGTCTGCGTCCCGTGCACGTCGTAGAATTTTATTTACATTGTAAATATGAAATGATTTAGGGCGAAATCAATTTATAATTACAACAAAATTGTTAATCTAATCGAATTCTTATTGTGTTTTATTGGGGATATTACTATTTGCGTGGTTTCATGTTTGAATAATGCAGTCTTGTAGATCTCGGCTAGTTTAGGATGTATCGAGCTTTAATGTGGAAATTAAACTCTAGTTCCAGGCGTCTGCCAGGCAGTTGTTGACATGTCCTTAGTGGAGCGACGAAGTAGCGTGAGCGGCTAAAACCCTGTTAGCGAGCGAAGCTAGCCATCTACCTCATACTTTATATTGGTTAGCATGCCCTCCGCCTCACATTTTCGAAGTGGTCTTAGTTAATATTTAAACCTTGATATCTCCTTAACTAAGCTATTAATCAGTTTTGGGGAAAATGTTCTTACATATCTACGAGTTGATTTTTTCATTCTGCTTGTAAATAAGTGTCCACTAGAGATGGCAGAGTAGACTACATGATGCAGTCTACTATCTACTTAATTGCACGCAGTTATTCTAATAAACTACACACCCGATTTGTTTCATTGATTATATACATTTGTTAGGGGCCTAGTCTGGTTGAGGTCTTTTGACTATTTGTTCTGATCCAAAAAATCTCTAAATATCGCTATCATGGGTTTCACATGGTGAAACATACTGGACAAACTTGGCTGAATGGGTTTCCTGTAGACGGATGCCATTAGGGTTTACATTAACAAGCATGTCATCAACAATCTTAGACTTCACTTATCGAGTGAATATCAATGATTACGAACCTGTAGCAGCGCTTGTAGCAGATACGATTTTAGAAGATGAATAAATCGAAAAAAGGAAAGAAAAAAGTTTGGGTTGAATTTTGTCCAATCAGTCCGACCCGTCCGCCAGACCGTGGTTTCTTGCGTTCACTGGATGAAATTTAAGACCGTCAGACCATGCCTGTACAGTAAGTTTGCCCTTGTGAACCCCCTATTACTCACGATCACTGTGTCAAACACAGCAGAAAGAGCAATTTCAAATAAATAAATCATCCCGAGTCTGGAAAGGGTGAAAAACTTTTTCCATCATGATACTTCACTTGCTGGTGCTGGCAATGCTGTAACATAGAACCTAGTGCCATCTACATTAGAAATGTGCTCCTTAAAGAGCTTTCATCCGATAGTTTTTCTTTCCCAATTTAAAAACAAAACTGCCACGTAATTTCGTACAATTTTTGTCTACGCAATTGTTGCATGGTTGAATAGTTTATTTTTACATGAAAAAACACGAAAACAGCTTTTAAAATATTCATATTCGACGAATTCTCGCCATTTTCGAATTACGAAAAGCTTAAGATGGCTGTCAGTTTTTCCGTAGTATTAGTGCCTGCTTGCACACCTCGAAAACACCATGAACTCCAACTACGAAACTGGCCAATTTTTTCATATGTGTGAGTGGCTGAGCTCTAATTTTGCGGAAGAGTGGTGTATAGTTTTTCTCCGATTACAAAAAAATCCAATAAAATACATTTAATTACAACAAGTTCTAAAGATCGCTTCACAAAATATCCAAGTTCGGTTTTAAACAAAATAAAATCAAATTAATCGCACCGCCAATCTAGTGTGTGATAAGAAAAAAATACAATAAAAAATTGTGAGTTTCATTCTACAGAAGAAAAAAAAATTAAACAAAGAGAGAGCGAAGAAAAAAACGAATCAGTACCACAAGGAAAACGAGAAGAAGAAGCTAGTGATGTGCGGAATCTTAGTACTACGCATAGCTGTATTCAATATGAGCGGGATTTGCTAGTAAATTGCCTTTTAACTTAAAGCAATTCGAAACGTCTTATTTAATTTTTGTTAAACCTGTAAAATAATATTCAATCGCATAGATTAAGTGTTATTGCAAATTGGAAGCATTCTTTGAAAAATTCCTGCGTACTCTGTCACTCTGACGCACATCACTACTCTGAAGCAAAAGCAGAAGTCTTTTTTTTTTCCTTACATATGTGTTTGGTGTAAAAGAAGTCGGTGCGCAAAGGCTTTCTTCTTCCTCTCTACGCCTTGATACTTCGTGTAATGAAATTTACATTTCTTTGCTGTCCTTTATACTTTCCGAATAAAATAAAATATCAAAGAAATATTTTGCGGCACGCATGTTTGGACAATCATTTTGCAGTAATTCGTGCTTCGTAAAATCTGCAGCAACAACAAATAACTATTATAAAGAAAAAGCGAATTACTACTGAACCATATCAAGTGTTATTTCTTACATTCGATTTGTTCGTCCGAAGTGTTTTTTTTTTTTTTGTTAGACAAAATCTCCTAATATCTATCAATTCGAATTTCCAGATATACAATTAAACCCAAGCCAAGTAAATATCAAACTGAATAAATAATAAACAAAAGGAAAACCAAAAAAAAAAACAAAACGAAGAAATTGTAAAAAAAAGTTTCGTGTGAAGGATCGTTCGCAGCTGAACGCGAATCCGAAAAAAATCCTTGACGAGTTGGAATGTTATATGCGGAGTCCGCTTGCTCAACATTGAATGGTTGTTATCGTCGATCAAAAATTAATCAACTAGGTAAGTTTTGAGAAGTGCCTGGATGAAAATATGCCTCAACTCGTTTGTTGAACTATTATCAAATGAATTTTGGTGCACAAACATCTCAACCAAAGGTGATTCGATTTCTTGTGACGTACAAATTGCTCATGTGTGTTAGGTATATTCTTCATCGGGAGTGGACAAGTGAAGCGCGTTTTTTATTTTGTGTTATAATTGTCTTTAGATTGAATTTCGATTTTTTTGTTTTTGTAGTGTGTGATGCACTTGAATTATCTACATATGTATATGTGTCCCTTATCCTTTCCCATTCATGTATAAAAAACGTGCAGTCAGTGCCGTTGTGGTAGCTTTATGAATTAGATAGTCTTCCTGCACAATGATTGTCGAAGTGTTTATAGTTTTCCATCAAGGGTGCTGCAGCCAATCTCAATTATCCATTAACGTTTGCAGAAAGTAGCGTGTTTCAGTTGTCTGTGAAACATACAAATTTCAAATCTTGTTACGATAGCTTTAGCCTCTGTGAATGTGTTTATCAAGGGAATATGGAGCAAACCTAACAGGTACAATATATTGGACGAAATGTGGTAGTCATCTGCAGAAGATGGTTGTATTATTCGCGCAGCACTTTTGTGGAGTGTAAATTCATCAGCACATCGTCCACGCAAAATGTACACCTCAAATTATCCGAGATGATGTTATATAAACACGGCCGTCCGTGCTGTGGTTTTGACGTTCCATTTGAAGGACTTCTCCTGCCTTGTGATGTTAAAACACCAATACGACCCTCGACAACTGAATAGAAGACATTAAATTGATTTTTTTTATTAGATGCTTTCTGGATAAGTTTAATTGGGTTTAAATGCATTTTTTCTTTTTGAAATGTAGTTCCTACCACAATCACATTTTCAAAATACAACATGCAGATGGCAAACCTAATTTCAACAACATCGCCGTGTAGAGGCGAAGTTTTGAGCGTGAGTTCAACGATAGCACATAAATCTTTAAGGAAGTGAAAGGAAAACAAATCGGTCCATGTCCACTAAATGGTGACTGAAAGGTCTTTGTTAAAGTTTTCATCCCAGAGAATGTGCGGAAAGCTGCATATACGGACGACTTTGACATGCCTGTTTTCGTTTTGGCCTAAAACTTATTTCTGGCAGGTGACGCTTATAAGAGCCAACACCAGTCTTGAGATAGACTTCTAAGCAATGATGTCTAGAACGCGTTGATTTCTTCAAAGAAGAGAGTGTAGAGTGTTCTAGTGAATTGTTGTTGCAAGCAAAACTGTGTTGTGAATGGATCAGATAAGATTTTCGCAAGATCAACTACGAAATCAATGTCTACAAGAAGGCCGCTACGAAATGGACGAATGCCCGTAGGTTGTGAAGGATGATAGATTGAAAGATGAAATCATTAACCTGCTTTTCGAAGTTCAGTCTTCAAACAGTAACTATCTTGGATATAAAGATGTGGTGTACTTCATTACTTAACATGCCTTGTTTGTTTGTGGTTAAGCGGTTAGTTACAATCTGCAGAGTCGACTTGAGTCTACATTATTTCCGCGATTTGAGTCGGAACATTTGGTTAGAGTGACGGATAAGCACGTCTGGTATTCTACATTTTATTGGTGTCAGTTCAATTCCGCCATACGTTTTAAGGCTATCAACCTACTTGGACCTAGATTGAATTGACAACATAAACGAATAATGGTATTCTTGCGAATACGGTTTGTTTCACGGGAATCGCATGATTTATTGTTGTTCAGAAAAGTATGTTTTACGAATGTTATGGTCGGCTTAGATATGGACACTTGTGTAATCAAACACAAGCTATTTTCAACAATTGACTGTAGGTAACTTGTTTGGAAGAAGAAAGACTGATAGTTGAAGCTTTAGTACTTGCATGGGTTTATGGAGACTGATCATATGTCGTCTTCTTTCGTCTATTGACGGAGCTATCTAAATCGGATATATGCTTTTGAATTCTTTAAAGTGTAGATAAAGTTATCCACAACTGATTGATTATTTTCAGACGAAGGCAAGCAATTCGCTGAATGGGACGGAACTGCTCATAGTAAAACTGATAACCCCAAATATGATATATGTTTCGAATCGTGAAGTTCCTTAATCGCCATTGATTAGATGATGTTTTCAGTTAAGGCAAGCAATTACTTTCACTGTTTGTTGGAACACCGAAGAAAGATTATATCCATCTCATTCACCTGAATTCGAATAAAAAAAAATCAAAAAGAAATAGAAATAAAAAAAAAAAAACCCTCGGTACTTTTTACTGTGTGTATTTGTGCTAGACAACACTTAAACATCAAACCCAACTGCAGATTTTGCGGTTAAAAATAAGAAAACGAAAAAAAAAAAAAAAAAACTTTATATTCAAACTCAGTTCTTCGCCGCTCTCCTCATGCAACGTCAAAAAGAGTTTAACTTCCATAAAACACCAATTTAACATAATCGAAAAATGATTAAACGATGATTGTAATCCATCGAGCAAATTAATTTAATCAACAATTACATTCGAATGGGAGCCACTATTTCAGTGTGGCCGAAAATTATTTTGATGATCGTTCGGATCCGCACACCACCATCGAGGTGTACGAAAGAAAAAGAAAAAGCGACCTGAATGAAGAAGAAATTATCAAGTGACGTTAATCAAAGTGATATGGAAGGGAAGTTGATTTTTTATTTTTGGGAACGACCTTAATGCTTTGATTACTCACCACAACAATATAAGAATGGATCCGCGAGTGTACCGTCTTGCAGTTGATGAATCGACATTGTTGGTTCTTTAAATAAAACTCTTCACTGAAAATGATGTAAACAATCGAACAAAGACAAATGGGAACGGGTCGTTGCAAAATGGTGACAATTGGAGATATGTCGACTTTCAATCAGAAAATATGCGGGGAATTGGGATTCTCCGCTTCAATGCAAAGATACCTTTGAATGATAAAGGTAATTCTAAATTGGTAACTCATTTGTTACTTAGAAGGGTAGGCGTATAATGCTTGAGACGCTAAGCACATGCATATACGTACGTAAACTTCCATAGATGAAGAGCGTTGATTTTGCAAATGTTACCTTAAACGACGTTTAGATATACAGATGTATTTTGTTTGTTTTAAGTGAACATGCATCGTTTTTGTTTTAAGTACTAATTCGTTACGTGCCACATCCGCTTCATCGTTTTTGGTAAGTTGATTCACAATGAATTCGTTGCATTTTGTTGACCTCGTAAGCATATGTCTTATTCACTTAAATTTAAAGTTTTTTTTTTTCCTAGTTGTTATACCGATCATGTCTAATTTAGGTCGAACAGATAAAGCGAAGAATTGCAAAACAGCTTTCGTTAAATTGTTCCGGATAAGTAGTAAGGTGAACTAGTACTTACATTGATTTGTTTTAACTTGAAAATCAATGAATACCTACACGATCGGTAAAATGAATCACTTATCACTATGGGTATGCCTCCCTCAAAAAGAGAATAACAAGATGCACTTAGCGACCTTTCAGCAATATTTACGCCTCGAGTGAAAATTCACAGATTTAATTTGATTTTGAAAAAGTCTGTTAAGTGTGGATGGCAGCTGTTGTTTTTTAATTGCCATCATATTTTAATTTTGTTGGTGGACTATACTTTCACTCTTATTATAATCGAATAAATGTATTCCATGCATCTTTTGTTACGGCGGAGTTCCTCACAAGCAACTGACGTGTTATACACGGGCAACATCTGTGGCACACGTGGGTTGTGAGGATCGGTTTTGATCGGTCATACATCATGCATGGAAATGGAAGTGATGATGAAATGTTTGGGACTACTTATTAATTAGATTTGTTACGAAATAATATTCAGGAATGAAATTTTTTCAAATGATTTATTTCGTTTCTTTGTGTCATCGTGAATAATTGGACTTTTCTTGCGAATTTCTCATACACTTCATTGTTTATTCCATTGTGAAATAAGCTTTATCTATATGCCTTTTTGGGGGATGACTTTCTCGGGGTTGGGGTCTTTTGTTTTCGAAGACATTTGCGTTCGTATCAGCGACGCAGGTTTTATATTCTGTTAGGACTCCACCCAACCCTCAAATTCGAATGAAATTAACAGAAACTGTGATGGAAATAGACCCAAGACTGGCATCTTAATTCGAGTTTTTTTCTTTCTACAATCCGGTAAAATGTGAACGCATTCGATACAATTTCAGTAAGCTAAAATACTTTCAATTTAAACAAGGTCGATGGCGAGAGTTTTTGTGTTGATAAACTATTCTCGCCTTGAATTGGTTCAATACTCTCATTCAGATTCAGATTGCTATCGCAAATTGCTGTCTGTTGAAGGATGCTTTTCGGAAAGTGAAATATTATTTAAATCGTTAAACTGATAAGGCTGCTAACCTACCTACATGCACTTTTGATTGATGGTGAATTACTGTTGTAAAATAGCGATCGTGTGGGCCTTGAGGTTAATCTTATTGGGTTATGTATACATACCGCTGATATATTGGAGGGTTTTTGTAATATGATTCTTTGCAAAAACAGTTGGTAATCATTGATAACGAGGCATTCGTGTAAATTATTTGACGTTCCTTTTTCTATCTGTTTGTAGGCAGGTGTCATAAGATCGCAACTTATCTATGCCAAGAAAATATATATCAACTCTAAATTTTGTTTTCCTTTTCCGTTAGGTCACGTAAAACTGCTAGTGATGGGTGAATACTTGCGACTGGTTTTGCAAACAGATATGGATTGAATTATTGAGTTTTTTTTATCGACTAAAATCTCAACAATAAAAAGTTTATTTATCCTTTTTGACGATTTTAAGTTTTTTCTCGAATTAATCTTTCTATTTGCTAACTGTTAAGTTGAGTTCGTAATACCCAAGAGAGACAAATGCGATCCACATATTCACGTACAAAAAGATGGCGATGAAATGTCTGTTTGCTCAAATTGTACCCTTTGCTCTTTGCGAATGAGAAAGCTCCATATGAAATAAATTTCAGAACATGCGAAGTTCGAAATTCGTAACCCTTAAGCCCTAAGTAGAACGCATTAATTTAGATGAAGTTGGTGAACTTTTAACTTCGTACACTGACAGTTCCTTTTCCACCTAAATCGTTTTATTAATTTCTTTTGATGGATTTAATCCATTCGTACAGTCCAATGATGTCTTTGATGAGGAGTCAATGTCATTAACCCTAGTTGCGATACATTATCTAGAATGTGTGCTGAATTTCACGTTAACGGACCGGTGCAGCACCATTGTGGACAAACTTACATTGCAGTACACTTATATTGCCCCAAATGCGATTAATATTTTCTAGAAGAATTGGGAGCAGAATTTCTGAACTCTGGATTTTTTCGCAGCACTCAAACAATTTCGATGATGATTGTAGGTTTATATTTACAATTGATCATTATGCCAAGACAATTCTTGTATGTGATGATATATTTCTCTCATGACATCTAGGAATTGATTGATTCTCCATTCAAATGTTAATAAGTATTAACATAATTGAATTGAAATCATCAAAATATGCAGGCCATACAAAGAAAATATCAGAATAACCGCATTTTCGCTACACAAAAACATGTCAGAACTTGTGTGAGATTTTTATGTTATTGATTATGCGATTTATGTCAGGAGACAATAAAATACTTGTTCCTTTAATATTCAACACTTTCGGTCGTATTCCAATGCTTGTCTTGAACAGTAAGCAAAATCAGAAAAAATTTAAAATGTATGGGTAATGAAAATGCTTTTGAAAGAGGCTCGAGGGGCAAGACTATTAGTAGGAAAAGCAATGAAAATCACTTCTTTAAAATGTAACTTATTCTTCCAAATATGGACAAACTAAGCTCAATCTTGTACATCTCAGCATTATTTCTGATTCATTTATCGGCCAGTTCATCTATCAGAAATAATGTCAGTGATTCCAAACGCGCCAACTAAAAGTGTGATATATACAGCATAACATTTTCTTTTATCTCGCCTGGGCAAATCGTGTTATGCCATTCCATTTCGTTGGTGACGCTTTAGTTGTGGGTTTTATTTACAAATTAATTGTTTATAAATATAAATAGCTCTTAATCATTATAAAACAAAACGACATCTTCAAACAAAAATCAAGAAACGAATACTATCAAATCTAGTTCGTCTTAGAATAATTCCTGATTCCTGCGTGTGTTCCTTAACATACTTCACATACTTATTTTTCGTCCGGTTCCCTGAGCCTTCTAGAAATAATGTCATAGGTGATTTCGAAAGATCACTGAATTCAATAAAAGCTGTCACTATAACATAAAACTTTTTTTTCTGCTACAACCTTTTACTCTTTCGTCTTCCATCAAACTAATGATCCATCTCTGAATGATGTCATTTGAAGAGATTATTTTGATTGTTTACTTTTGCAATTCTGCGAGAGTAATCGTTCTTTTATAGATGAAACTGATAACGGATGTTGTTTTTAGAAATCGATTTCAAAATAGTTTCAAGCACTTTTTTTTCAGTAAATATTCGAAGTCTGTTAGTCAAAATTATTATACCAATATATGTTTACTTTTGTAAAGCTATTTGTTACATGTTAGTGAAGTGTAAAATTTCATTGAATATGTCTTTTGTTAACTTACAGGTTATGGCGAATTTAAACTTTCAACAGCCTCCGAGAAGCATAGCAAACGCATCAATCGGTCGAAGTACCGGGGGATTTGGTGCTAGTTCGTTATCCGGCCATGTGACGCCGACTTCTGGGATGTTTCCGACGGGTAATGTTCATACAACTTTAACCTCTTACAATTTGTTAATAACATTTGGTCTATTATCAGGTTTGCAATTACCTATAGGCGGAGCAAACTACGGTCAATCGCAACAACCTCAACTGTCACCAAACCGAAATGCCCAGCTGTCCGTTGGTGGTCCGGCGTTATCAAGCGGTGGACGACCAAATATTTTTGGTCAAAGACCGTTTGTGGAACGAAGATCTATGCAAGCACTGAGTGGTGGTCCAATGGTGGTACAACAAATATTTTACCTCAATGAATTTAATAATAACAAATATTCTTTCTTTCTCTTTCTCCCATTCTTTTTTCTTTTTTTCCTCCAATTTATACGTTACAGTCAAACATGGGATCATTTATGCAGGCTACCCGCGGTTATGGTTCTGGTGGTACCGGCACTTCTCTAAATAATTTCCATAATGTTTTTGGTGGAAGTGGTGATACATCGACACCGCCACTGCTTGATCTCTCAGAATTTCCCTCATTGACGAATGTTCGTGGCCAGAACGATCAATCACTGCCTCAGACGAATCCCCTCCAGCCACCTGGAAGTAAACCTTATGGTAATTTTTTTACCTCTTGTGAGTTTTTCAACGATACCTTTTTATATATACATATATTTTATGCATTAGTAATATTTTATATAACAATTGTGTGTTAAATTTTTTTGTTTTCCTGTTGATGTTTTAGTTTTTAACTTTCACTCTCTTTCTGTCTTGTTTTTGATTTTTTTTTTTTGTTTTTGTTTTTAATTTTATAGTCTTTGTTCGGTTCATTGTGAATTGTGAAAGATAATTTAAAGTTGCATCATACATCGATATTTGTGTATGTACTTTTAGAGTATAATTCAATGTGGATTTTCTCTGACGACCAAACTCTTGTTACTTTTTGAGAGGGGAAAGCTGTCAATCTAAAGATTATAGAGAGGTTATACTTATTGTATAGTGTCTCCTCCCACACTTGGGTACATATCCTGTTCCAAGGATAAGTCAGAAACAAACCATCAAGAAACAATGTGTATGCGCGTTCATAATTTCGGACTCAAAACAGTTAATAAACTTGAGGCGTACATAGTTCACTACATATCGTCCTCCGGGAATACACCTTCTACAATTATTTTAGATTAATGAAATCGTAATCAACTCTTAATCTGTTTAGGGAATAGATTTATTTCTTCCGAGGCGTGCCTCGAATGCGATTCATCAGTTAGTAGCAGATATATAGAGCAGATATTTCTTAAAGTTTTCAGGAACAAATTTAAGTTGCTTTTGCATCAGCTGATGTATTTAGTGATTATAAAACATCTGCGCAGAGCGTCCAGGTATCAGCAGGACACAAATCAGATGCATTCGTTAAAGAAATACTTTTGAAGGTTTCTGTATTTTGACTTCAATCAATGCATCTGAAAATTCAAAGCGCCGTTTTTTTAATTAAGCATCGTGGATCCTAGTTACTTAAAAATTATACCAAAATAATGCTTTGCGTGCATCCGGATACTACCGGATAAGCGGCGACCAACTCTCCTTCTCGAACCCGGAGGCTCGGATTCGAAGATTCTCTGCTTGAGCATTGTGGTCCATGCGCCTGATGTAGCCGAGCAAGTGCAGTCACTGAATTTTTGCCTTTCGGTCTACAGTTCGTAGACATCTTGGTACCTTTTGTTGAGTTCGCGGTTGTACCATCTATTCAAAGCAGAATTTTTTTTTCGGAGGCACCAATGATCTTCTCCATTGTTTTGCTTAACGTCGAACTTTCGGCTCTATATAGTGGGACTAGCATGTTGTTTCGTTTCACAAAGCTCAAAAGTTCTATATGTTGAACTACCTTGCGATCGATCTTGTCGACCGTCGTAAGAGCATTCCCAGTATAGTGTACGTATAGTATTTTGTTCCATCCGTCGTCGTCGGTCGATCTCGGGTCACATGTTGTACAATGGGAACGCCGCTTATTGCTCCCTGTTCAATTAAAGAAATTCTTAACCATGATATATGGTCTTCATTTGGCGCTACAGTGTCATGGACCTGTGCCTCAACCTACAATCCTCCAAAAATAAAGCAAAATAAACTGTTTCCAGTTTCGCACGTCGTATTGGTGGAGGTCCTTCCCCACTTGGGTGCGCCATTTTAAACGTTGGCGTTCTCTGTTGCGTTGTCCCATAACAGAAACTCTTCGTTCTACATCACCCAGTCACCTTAGGCCTTGGAGTAGTAGTTTTTGACTAGTAGTTGCTTGACTAGACTCATGTACAGAACAGTTCGTGGTCGAATGTTTCCAATTACCGTTAACGCACACAACAATCAATATTTCCCGTTCAGAGACAAGTACAGTGGCATATATAACTGTTTAACTTCTTGCTTATGACAGCACTCTTGACCATGTCATTGTTATTCCATCATGTTATGTACAATTTACGATCGAAGAGCATGATCGTACAAATTAAACAGCACCTCTCTAAACGTAATCAAGTCTACGTTCATTAATGCTTAAGTTACATATCATGGGTATCAAGCGAAAAGAGTATAAAGAAGCAGATTTCTTTTCTTGACATTCGCTGATTCGAGATCAGCTTTTCGACTGCTCACTTCATTCGAACTAAAAAGTCCATTTATGTAGAACACACGCTACTTAGAATTACTGCCACCCAATGAGAGCAGACGCTACTGAACAAAAAGTGTTAAATAAGCTTTGTCTGCCAAATAGGGGAGAAGGAGGCACCTTTGAACGAACATAAGATTTATAAGTGCCCCCTCTCCCTCCCCTATACATGATACAAGCAAGTTACCAAAAGTGGCTTCCAGTTGTGTGTTAACATTTATGTATATATGTAGGTATAACTGGATAACCCAGTTGGTTGTGCCTTGCTGACTAAGCTACGAATATGGAGATATGCCTGTCAATAGAGCAATGTCCATCTTTCGTCAAAGTATAGAGTATAGTCAAAAACGATTCGATCATTCCAATCAATTGTTCTTTCAAAGTTGGAGACCGTCATCGAACAACGAATAATGGAATTTTTCCTATACTTTAAATATTTCGTTCGTTCGGAACGAAACGTCCGAATTTGCAAAAGTATTGACTATTGATCTGTTGTAGTTTTGTGATTGCAGTCGACTTTTGAGTGAAGGGTCAAAACCCACGAATCAGTCACGATTTACACAACTCTTCCTGTGAGTCTTTTGTGACCTTACATTTGTATCTTCTCTTCTACATTAGTTCTCCTTTCTACTAACAATGGAAATCGCTGCTTTCTGCGTTTTATTCTTCACCAACGTTTCACTATCCTCGTATCATGAGATGCTGTCTAATCCCTAAAGCTGTTGTCGAAATTAATTGCATAAAAAAAATGTCCAATCCATTTTATTTCAATAGATTGGAATTTCTTCTGCGATACTTAACTTCCTTTATTCATACGTTTCATCGAAAACCCTAACGCCATACGTTTCTATAGCATTTCCAAATATTTATATTTATGTACATGAGCTCAGAAAATATGCTCGCATGCTTTAGCTCTCTGTTATATTAAACTTCGATTTCCTTTAACTTTCACTATTTTTATCATTATTCCTGATTTATTTGGTTTTTGGTTAAAATAAAGAAAAACGCATTCTTGTCTCTGTAATTATGTTAATAGTTTGAACAATAAAATACACTCTAATACTTTTGCATAGAAGACAATTATCTGGCTATCATGTAGCAATAAAAGAATCTTCCTTTGATTTTACAGTCGGGATGGTGAAACAGCCAACATCCGAACAATCAGAGTTTACAATGTCAAATGAAGATTTTCCTGCGCTCCCTGGCACTCAGAATTCCGATGGTTCAACGAATGCGGGATTATCGGAAAATAACCTCGACGGCACGGAGAAGTCAATGAACTCGATTGTGGGCAGCGGTTTGGCTGTCGGTAGCGGTGGAATGGATCATCAAAACGACAATTCCAACAATGACAAAATTGTGAAAAGAGGAGTACAAACGTCGCCAGATGGTAAGTTAAAAAGGGCAATCGAGACCAATTTCATCACTCATGCTCTGTTTGCGATCATAGGTAAAGTCACAAACATCCCAGCGACTATGGTGAATAACCAATTTGGAATGGTGGGTTTGCTGACATTTATACGGGCGGCTGAATCCGATCCGAATTTAGTGAGTTTAGCCATGGGACAGGATCTAACTGGACTGGGGTTGAATTTAAATTCGCAAGAGAACTTGCACCCTACATTCGCCGGGCCTTTCTCGGACCACCCCTGCAGGTAAATTTATATAATTTGCATCGATCTTGATTGGTGAATAGCGAACTAATAAACTTTGTTTTTATTTTAAGAGCACAAGATGTGGATTACAGCGTACCGCCAGAATATCTGATCAATTTCGCGATAAGAGACAAACTGTCGCAACCAACTCTCAAAAAACTGCAAGAAGATCTGCTATTCTTTCTCTTCTACACTAACATTGGTGATGTGATGCAATTAATGGCTGCAGCTGAATTGTAAGTATCAAATACTAACGAAAATGTTTCGATATTATAGACTTTCTGACTGAATCATTTGCTTTGTAGACATAATCGTGAATGGAGGTATCACATAGAGGAGAAAATCTGGATAACTCGAATTCCGGGACTTAATCAATATGAAAAAAATGGTACAAAAGAACGAGGAACCTTTTATTACTTCGATGCACACACTTGGAGACGGATGTCCAAGGTTTTCCAAATCGATGCCGAGAAATTAGATAAATGTCCCAATATAAGTGCGTTTATGAACTTAAATGGACAGTCTGTATAATAAAAAACAAATCGAAAACAAAAACAAAAAACAAATCTTTTTTTGAAAATAAGAAACAAAACAAAACAAAAAAAAAAGCAAAGCAAAGCATGAAAAAAAAAATAAAACGAAAAATATTTAAATAATTTTAGATGCTGAAATTTTTATTTAAATGATGTCCAAATCGAGCCATTAAATAAAGCACATATATCCAGCGGTGAAATATGTGTACGTGTCAGGTTACGACCTGTCTCATTCTTGTGCGTCGATAAGCTATCATTATTCCGTGTCATCAAGTAAGTACTAAGCTGAGATGATGGAAGATAGAGATATCCAACTGTTTTCATCTGGCAGCGTTTTTTATACCTTACCACGATACTTGGTGGTGCCGGGAATTTTGGAGGAGTATGCGTGAAACGTAATTGCAACCAAATTGACTTCTTATAACACAAATCACACATAATTTACAAAAAATAAGAAAAAACCAAACAAACGTAAATGAGAAGAAAGCGAAACATGAGTACAATACACGTACATACTTGAAAATTAACATAATAATTTAGATAAAAGAGTATTTATTTATTATATTAAAAATAATAATGTTGCGCTGATCCACTCTATTTTTGCCTTTTTTGATGGCGTCTTTGATGTCCTTTTCGTATTCTTCAAACGAGCTGTAAAAACGATTTAGCCTGGATCAAGAAAAATAATGTTTAATTTTGTTATAAGGACAAACAATAAGATATGTATATGACAAATATATATATAAAATATGTAGATGTATGCAACTGTAATACTTTAGATGTTGAATAGCTTTAGTTCTTGATGGCTTTCTATAAATCCAGTAGCATATCAGATTTATATAAAAGTTATAAAAAAAATCAAACTTACCGAATTACTGATCCTAATCTACTAAATGCTATTTTATTTATTATTTATATAGAATGGTAGAGGACAAGGAAAGATCTTCTTTAATTTAAATGACTCGGATTTTAGTTGTTTATAGTGAAAAACGATTTTATTGATAATTAATAAATTCATCAAAGGTAAATTAAATGGTTTGAATCGAGATTAGTAGCTTCGCGACCGTGGCTCGCAACCGCCTCCGCTCGACTGACCGCTCAAAACATCTCGCTCCTGGATTCTTCTGGATTTCGAAAGCTTTTTTTTGTTGGCATCGTACGAAAAACAGGATAAGATCACCATTTATATTAGTCAGAAACTGGATTACACGTGTGTTTCTACTAACATCCCACACAAAAGTGACGAATGAGCACGAATATTCGTTATTTATGCCGTAAGGCATTTTTCACATTAAGGAACTGTATCGATGAGCACGAATATTCCTTATGTAAGCCTTACTACAAAACATGTTTCACAATTCTTAGGAAACGCTGTACCTTTAGCATGCTTGAATGTTATTTCATGATCGGTTTGGGTTGTGTACCTTATGTATTCTACGGTTCATATCAGAGCAGAATATTAAAAATTGGCTTGAATCATTCAGTTCTTTTGGGATGGGATCCACAAATCGCCAGAAGGATGGGAAAAAGTCATAGCTTCAGATGGGCAATACTTTGAATAATACTATTGTACATGTCAAACAAAACCACCGAATTAAGTTATAGACCCAATATATCTTACAATATGACTTAAATCAGATTTACTATGGGTACAGCAAACACCTTCCACCCTGGAGCTTATGCTAAAAATCCTTTGGACTAAAACTTACTGACTACAATGACAGCACCAACAGCAGGGTATACCACTCAACTTTCCTAGAAACCATGGTAAACCTAAAGCAAGGTGGCTGGGCTCCGTTGTTTATGGATGGGTCGAAATTCGTCGAGAACACCGCCTTTGCCATAACCCAGGAAAACGGCACTTTGCTAAAAAACGGTATTCTTTGCGATTTCACATCAATCTTCCACGAAGCTGCCAAAACGAAAGAAACTGGTAATATGCACTGACAGCCTTTCAGCTCTTCGCGCCGTCTCCAACTACAACCACAACAGTAGGTTAATAACCAACATACGGGACCTTCTAATAAGAAATGCCAACAATTTAAAGCTCAGGTGGGTTCCCAGTCATATAGGCATAATAGGCAACGAGAAAGCCGACCAAGCTGCGAAATCTTGCAATAGATCACCCGTTTTTACTTTTGGCATCTTCTCCAAAAAAATATCTACAGAGATATATCGACCAAGTAATCAAAAAGAACCCTAGAACGAGATGGCGCACACAAGTGGAGAAGGACCTCAACCAACTTGGTGTGCACAACTGGAGGCAGCTGGCGAAATATCGTGCTGGCTGGAGAGGCTTGTTGGTTGAGGCCCAGGTCGACCCCGGACTGTGGCGGCAAACAAAGAAGAAGAAGAATTAAAAAGAACAAAATTATTTGCTGGAGCAGCTATAAAAACCATTACCCGCCGAATGCACCAAAAGCAGCAGTATCCTGCTTCATCAGACTTCAGTTAGGTCACACTACCATAACACACCAGCATATTTTAAGGAAAGATAACCCACAAAATAAAAAAATATATAGGATCATAAGATTTGCAATCAGACTAAACTTTCGTTTCAGTTGGATCGGTGTTTCAAAACCGCGACAAAACGTATGGTATGGTGGAATCTAGTAGATTTGGAGAAATTTGATGACATCTATTGATTTCTTTTGGTGGAAACGTAGTATAAAGCACGCACGAGAAATCTACAGACCAATCGATCCTCCGCCGTCGATTCTTAACTTGCCAGGAGCTAAGCGCAATCGGACGTGGAACATTTGGAAGTCGAAGACTCTACGGGTTAGACTTGTGTTATTCATGGCCTTGAGCGTTGGATCCATAGACGTCTGGATAGGTTCATGTTCACACTCAGAAAATACAAAAGCTTCAAAATGCTGCTTAAATGAAACAAGCTTCATGAAGATGACCACAATTGTGGAGTACTTTGATGATTCGATTTACTCAACCAATACAGCACCAAATAAATACCAGAAGACCTGCCCAAGGAATGCTTTCGTTGGCCACCAGAATTGAGCTTACTGGATGGCTTGCATTCTTCGTGTGATGAGTGAGGCTGAACTGTCAACTGATCATCACTTGGTGTTGTGTACGCTGTATCTCTCCTGCCAAGGCGGAAACCAAGAGTGGTTGCACGCATACGCCGGGAGAAACTACTGCTGCTAAATTTTGCACGGCACATATCTGAAAGGTTTGAACGAGGACATCGTACGCAGATGGAGCTAGCACTTTTCGGAGCAATCCCCAACAGTGAGCTGAGGATGGCAGACCCGTAGTCCTGAGTGGGCGGAGAATAATCAAACGGTGGAGAAAGTCATTTTGGCGGTTAAATCGCTAAAAGTTGGCAAATCCCTCGGTGTAAAGAGGGAGTTTTATGGCCCTATCGTGTCATTAAAGTGACATGGGAACGGTGAGACAGCTGGAGGTTGGCAAACTGGGATGTTTTTCCCACTTTACAAGAAGGACAAAAGAGATTGCTCTGATTACAGGGGCATATCTCTTTTAAGTCTCCCCGAGAAAGGTGTTGGGAGCGCGTTCTAGAGCTATGGTCGAGCCAAGGATGGGGGATGAACAGTGCGGCCTTCGGACCGGTAGAAGTTTATCATCTACAGTTCCACTCATCTACAGTTGTTTTGTAGATTTGGCAAAGACCGAATCCCTCGAGGTAAACTCTGGAGTGTTCTGCAGGAGTATGGCATTGATGGTCCTCTTCAGAGAGCCATTCAGTCTCTATATACAAACTGTATCATCTGTGTTCGGGTTAACGGTACAACACGTCAACACGTTTCATCGTGTTTGTTGGAGTTTGGCAAGAGTGCGTCTTGTCACCTCTCCTTTTCATTGTGTATATGGACTGGATGTTGCAGCGCAGCCAAGGTGAGGAATGTTTCACATTGGGAGAGTTGAGGGTAAGCCATCTTAGTTATCCTCACATCTTCCCAGACGAAACTTCAGCGCGAACTCGATAGGTTTGTGGCCGCATGTGCTGAGGTTGGAATTAAGGTTAACGTAGATAAATCAGAAAATGTCCCTCCGAAGATGCTTTCTCGCTATTCTCAATGTAGGATGTGGAACGATCATTTTCTTTCTTTTTTATGAATAGACTTCATAATAGTTAGCATGTTTACACCGCACCTAAAGCCAACATTTCGTCTAGTTTCAAATTTCAACACTTTCAACATTTTCCAGCATTCCGAAATGTTGGATTAAATAATATATTCTGAGATATGTAGCTGTTTGAAATGTTGAAATTCTAGTGGGAACACAAAATTGGATTTCGAAAATGTTTTGTTAGGTGCGGGTAAACGTACTATAAGTGACAGATGGAATAAAATTGCTTTGAATTATTATGTTTTTAGTTTGCCTGAAATTTCCAGATCTACACACTCAACACTCAAAGTATTGAAATATAAAATACATAAACGATTGTCTCCCAAGAGCAAGATCGATCACCAATTCTCTTTGGATGTCGAAATTTGAGCAAATCTGAGTAATACCACGTGTTAGTTGGAAAACTGAGGAATGTAATATTCTTAGAATCAAAGTTATAATATATTATTGAATGTGTAAACCCTTAAAAAATATTTCTTTTAATGACTTGAAATACCACATACAAACAGAACTGTTGAATTACAAAAATAATAGCTTCTGTGCTAGTCACTAGATGTCACTACAGTTTTTGACAGTAAATGACATTTGGCAATCAAATTCATCGCAGTGCATCGCATGAACAATTCGTTTAAATAACTTGCGTTGCTACAATATTAACGGGTGCGTTTTTAAAGAAAGCTGTGACATTTTCGTTGATCGCTTGTTTGTATTTATGTATTTATTTAACAATTCTCTTAATGTTTCTCATCAAAATCAATCACAAATCAAAGTTTGTAATAAAATTATTTTTTGTTGAAAAAAACTAATTGAAATACTAGCTAGACAAATGTAAGTTAAACCAGTGATCGTGGCTTGGTGTTTATTCATGGATTAAATTATCGTGTGCAATCGAAAACGCAATAAATTTACATCGTGTGCTTGTATTGTTGTTAACATGTTCTTCGTAGTTTTTTGTGGTTTTTATTTAAAAAACTGAAATTGATTATTTCAGTATATAAATAGAAACAAAAAACTTATGCATTTCTTATTGCGATACACAGGGCAACAAATAAAAACAGGAATCACTCAAATCCCCCGCCGTATAAAAAATCAAAGCCTGCTAACAAAATGAAGTAAGTATTCCTAGACGCAATTTATGTTAATTATATTGAGGTGTTTAAACATTTAATTTTATATACTGGAACGTGTATTAGTTGGTGAATTATTTTGACTTTGATTTGAAAAAGGTGTGCATATTTGTTGGCTATTAACCAGTTGTTAGCATTTCCTCAATTGTAGTGCTGTGGATTGGTGATCTTCACCATTTGTAAGATAATTCACATTCTCTTCCAGTGTTGGTGGATATTATGGACTTAGTACAGATGTTATATTTTGTCGTACATTGGTTTTCGTTTGCGACATAGGGATAATTAGAGATTATAAGCAAATACTTGCACGAAATGCTTGATTCTGATTTCAATATTGCTGTTACCAGCGTCCAGCATCTTAGACCTTTAATTCAGCCCAGGTTTCGAAACATCAATACACGTACATTTCATAACGCATCGGAATGTCTCTGCCAGTGTTTACTAATTTTCATAGATAGCGAAACAAACAGCAGCTGCGTGTCGTATTCTGGTGCTTGGCAGACCCAGAACGAGGGCGTTGCACCAAGTCCACAAACACGCCTGGTTGCGATTGGTCATAATTCTGATGAGTTAGGGTCAATGACGGAGGATTTTACTCAGGACCGTTAGTGGATCATGCGTATCAAAAGATCTCATTAATATTATGATCGATGGCTTCTTAACCAATCTTCAAGATAATCTAAATACATATTTCAATAATCCGTTGTTAGCATACTGCCTATACTGTTTTTTAGTGACATTGGATTGGTTTGCTATCAACAACTTTCGCAATTAATATGTATACGTATATACATATTTGCCATGTCTGCTACTTCGATCGATGGATTTTTGCCATTCGGACAGGATCCAACCAAGACTGGTTAACTCTTACACTCTCCCTAAGATATGATAACTAATCGGAGAATGTTCTTTCATTTGAAAGACTCCAAACAGATACATTAGGTTTTGTAATTTGTTCGCAAATTTTATTTTGCAGATCTAATATGTTCTTGAGCATTATCATTATCCTTCTTATTTACTTAAGGTGACGCTGCTGTGGCTGATTCTGGGCCTCAACCAAAAAGCGTCTCCAGTAGGCTCAATCTCATTTTCACAGTCGTAGTTGTATGAGGTTGTCACTGAACAGCTCGTACAGTTCGTTGTTATATCTTCGCCTCCACGCGCCATCTATGCAGGTAGTACCGAAAATCACCAGTCGAATTTTATCTGGAGTTAAATGGCAAAATGACAATCCAAACGTCTCCCGGGGTTTTTGTTTTGTGTAGCTGTTTCAAAATAAATACTTTGTGAACATTTATTCTCTATAGAAATTTCGCTTTGAGTTTCGACTTCAGGATATACGTAACTGCATATATATAATGCTGGGCAGGTTTTCATCACCCATTGTTAATAGGGACCACCTCGGAAGTCAGACTTTGTGTCATTGGTTTTAATGATGTGCCGATGAGTCATTCTGACCCCTTATCCATCGGAAGTCCAAAATGAACTTTAAAATTGTGTACATTTCAATGATTACCACGGTTGTGTAGTTGATAGGTGCACCAACTCTTATGCTGGGAGTTATGGATTCAATACCCGAATTGTTCTACATCTTTCGTGTCACTGACAATGTTAAAAAAAGTATTCCTGTCTAAACAACCAACTTCTCAAACTTCGCTGTTCGGTATCCACACAAATCTGTAGTTTCCATCCACTCGTGAACAGTAGGACTCACAAAACAAGAGGTTGCTGATCCCACCTCGAATTGTAGCGCCACCCATATAATTATTAATAGTAATGTACATTTCTTTCTCTTTTCAGTATTGACAACAGAGATAGTTTAAGCGAATTCCAGTCATCAATATTTGATGCAAGTGACGGTCATCAGTTGGTGGATTTCATTCGAAAGAAAAAAGGTTTACGAGCCCAACCGCAGAAGATTTTCGATGATGTTCCCACCAATAGGCAAAGTTTACATATTGAAATCCAAAGGCTCGACGTACATGAAAATAATACCACACAAGTCAAGGAAAATATTCGACAATCTGAAGAAGAAATTGAAATTCCAGCGGCCAATGAAAACAACACTCAAAATGTTGTTCCGGAATGCCCACAGAGGATGTCGATAAAAAGTCCAACACGTAAGTCTTTCAAAATCTCGCATAATCATGAGATATTCACTAGTTGCTCCATTGTATGATTTAGATTCGAAATCATTTGTAAAGAGATTATCGCAAAGCATTGGTCGGCGGACGCTACTTAAAGAATTTGAGAAAACGTTGCAGGAAAGTCGATTTGTAAGTATAAATTGGAACATGAAGCTACATTTTGAATATTTTAAATATGCCACATCAGTTGTGCTTTGGAAGTGAAAAAGTTGGTAATTTTCAAAGGCGGTAGGGTTTTTTCTGTGTAATTCATTAGCATTACATTTATCGGAACGAACCCTTGCGCTATTATCTGAATTTAGATTATGAACAGACATCTATTTTTAAAATATTCCAGGTACGTACAGTCTGTCGCAAAAATGAGTATACAGCATAAAGGTTCTGAGTTCTCAACAAAAATTGATTTCAAACGAGTCTCCAGCATAAAAAAAATAACTTGAATGTAGTTTTCTAATTAGTAATGTACAAAAAATGGGGAAATATAATGATAGCCCAAAAACTTCAATCACAGCCAGTCATAAACCAAAAAATGAAGCAAAATTCACATCACCTTATACGCGGATTTCAGGTAGCATCTAATGTCTTACGTGGTCAATTTAGTGACCAATAATCAAAAAAAAAAAAAAAATGGGCGGCCGTGGCGTTGGAGGTTGGACATTGCTTAGGTTCGATTCCTGGTACGAACAAAGAGTATAACTATCTAGAAAAGGCTTCTCAAATTGACTGTTCGGAGTTGGCATAAAACTAAGTCCCTTTCACTCGTGAGAGAACCATAACACGCACAACAGGAGTGGTTGCTGAGAAACTAGACCCTGCTCTCTAAGTGCTGTAGCGCCACCCATATAATTATTATTAAGTAAAAAATGGATACCTGACCAATCTCGTTCAAGTCGTTAGATTTTTGGTTAATGATATATATATATATATATATATATATATATATATATATATATATATATATATATATATATATATATATCTTTTTTTTTAAGTGCATTAATAATTACTTTTGGAACTGCATACTTTGCAGTCCCAGTATTAAATTTTTCATTAGAACGCAGAACACATACATGTTTTATGCATACATTTGCGACTGACTGTATTAAATTTCGAGTTCAAGTGGAACATAATTTTGTAGTGAAATTGAAGGAAAACAACCACCCCCTAGAATGAGAGGGGGAATATGTACATGACAAATATTGACTGTCAAACATACACTACCTGTGAGCTCTTGAATGTTTCATTGTTTTCCGCTTCAAAAAACACTTTTTAACGAATGTACAAAATGTGCGTTTATTAATTAATACTAATCATCATTTATCGTTAACTAAAGAATAATTTGTTTAGAGTACCTAGACTAGTGGTATTCCGTGCAACAATTTATCGTTGAGCCTGGGTGAGCAATATCAAGAGATTTTCTTGTTTTGTGTCTGTGTTACTAAAAGTGTGGAGTGAGGCTTAGTCCGTGCACTTTAATACAAAATATTAGTCACCACCTTAGAGTGTAACGACTACAAATAGTGCAACAAAGTGGCAATAAGAGAATTTTGAATTTATCCATTCTCTGATGGACTGCAAGACTCTGGACAATAAGTTCATAATTAGTTCATGAACCAACTTGTGCTTTGTACCATACACAGTCTTAAGACGAAGTGTCTATAATAACGTATTATCCACATATACAGGTTAACACTTATTCTCTAAACTCTCGTCTTAGAGGCATTTGATATATGTTATGATATGATATATATATATGATCTAACAAAATTCTCATTCTTCAGCTTCCTGCAACATGTAGCACTCCCCTGACTGGTGATACGCCACCCAATCGAACCAACACCATTAAAGAAAAGATAGAGAGCGTACATCAAGGCAATTTAAATATTGTATGTACTCCCATCACTATAACCGATGAAGATTCGTCGAAACGAGAGAATCGCAGCAAGCCAACTGCAGATTTGGCTCAAGATCTTCAGGAACAAGTCGATTTTGTGTTGCAACCAAATTCTAATGAACATTTACTTATAAACGAGGCATGTGAAGATAGTGGAGAAGATGTTCAAGGCGAACGGCATTCAATAACTCTAACCAACAGAGCATTAACCCCGTTGAAAGCGAAAAATCGTCAGACATATACAATTGAGCGAGATTCTGTATCGGGAAACTTAATTTTGTCACCATCAAAGTCGGTTGGCAGAACGGCTACCAGGTTTTCCCATCCTAAGACCCCAGAGAGAAGTTTAAATGCGAGAAACTTAATTTTGTCGCCATCAACATCGCTTAGTAGAACAACAACCATGCATCATTCCCATCCTAAGACCCCAGAGAAAAGTTTTAACACGAGTAGAAATACGAAACTGATTGTGACGCCAAGACAAAAGCAGTTATTACTTTCCAAATTCGGTCGATCATCACAAGGTATTCCCTCACCTCAGAAAGCTCCAAGCCCTCCAAGATCTCGAATACCGGTCTTCCTGCAAGGAAACACTGGCACCGCCCATGCTGCTCCAGAATCGGATCCTTATGTAGAATCAGCTAATTTATCACAACAACATCCGGAAACAGTTAAGTTAATCGAAGAGCTTCAAAGGAAGAACATATCAAATGTTCCGGTAATTGTTATACCAGTTAATCAAACATTCAATCAAGCACCCAACTCGGAACCTATCTCATCGACAACATTTGTACAAAGCCCGTGTCCACGTGAACCAGCCTCAAAAGCATCCCCCGTCAAATCAATGACACCCCAACCCCCTTCAGAGCCAGCAAGCTCCTCCTCTGGAGAAAGTACTCCAGTCAAAATGAACAGCTTGCGTCTGAAAGACATCCTAACAGATGACGAATCTTCTGATTATCATCCTTATTCTTCACAAAGTCGTAAGGTTATACGTCGCAAGTTAAACAAATCAGTGAACACCTCACATCATCGTTCGAGTTCGCGTCTTTCAAATCGACCTCAGAGTAAACTAAGTCTCACCGCTAAGCCACCACTCAACTCAAGCAAAGTACGCGAAGTAATAAAGTCACATCAACTCTCACGTATGAGTGATAACGAGATACTAGATCTGCGTAAGCGCAATAGCCGTGGTGAACTTAGACAGAGTCTGAAGTTAACGCAGCGTGAAAGTTCGCTGCTCGGTAAACAGATGGAACTGGAACTTCTTAGGCGCAACATTCAGGAGAGGAACTACGAGGACGAAGTACTGCAAATGGAAGTAATACCGGCACCACCCGATGATTTCTGCGACCGAACGCTTCAGAGATCACAAATTGATCTACGTCTTCAGCTTGACGATGAGTTTGTTGATGAAATGAGTGGGGATAAAGTTTCGTTGGTAGGTTTGCTTTATTCTTAAATCGAAGTCAATCAATTGCATGAATGTTCCTTTCAGAACCGGCGTGATCGACATTCCCAATCAATACTAAGTCAAAAGGCGGGCAGAAAGAAGAAAAAAGTGGTAAGATTAACATCACGCTTAATTTTGTTATTGTGAAAAAAAAAAAAAAAAAAAAACACTTACAAAATCCATTTTTTTTCTTTTAATCAAAAGTTGGAGCACGTGGAAAGGTATCTAGAGACAAGTCAAAAGATACAAAAATCAAAGTACATTAATTTATCAAAACGAAAACTGTACAGTAAAGGTGATTCTGAAATGTGTAGCTCAAGCGAATCCCTATCGTTGCAAAAGCCTTCACCACCAAAGCAGCCGACAAAAAGAAGATCAAGCCACCGTAAATCGAATAAGGTTCCTTCAACCCCTCCTCCCCCACCAACTCAACCAACGCAAACTGAACCAATTCATTCCCCTTCCCCCCAAGATATTTCTATGTCACCACAGAAAATATCCAATGTATCTGTAAAGAAATCTATAAGATCTGAGCAGTTTTTACCACAACATAATGAGGTATCACAGAAACCTGTAGAAAAAACAACAAAGAACGTGAAAAAGGCAAGGAAACCACTGGGTCCGGTTGATCCGGATAGGGGAACCAGTTTTGTCACAGTCAACAATCAAGGTAAGTTCCATTCATTTGGACAATACACAAATGTATGCTAACCGAAATTTGTTTGTAGAAAATCTATGTCGACGTTCAAAGAGAGAAAAGAAACAACCGATGGCCTATTGGTCTTCCACACAAAAGGAGTTCAAGCCTCTGTATGACTACAACGATATTTTTAAAACAGTGCCTAAGAAACAAAGGAAGAATACGCCGAACACTGACATGCATTTAGTAGCAAATACTAAGAAAGTTAAAAAAAACAATAGAACTGGGGAGTCGACGAAAAATACAAAAAAATCAACCAAATTACATAATCAGCAGGAAAAGGAATCACAAGAAACTAGACAAACGAAGGAGCCCGAAGAAGATGTTTCCGGGGAGAGTGAAACTCCAGTGACTGAGTTGAATAAAAAGCAGTCCAACGACGACAAAGACCGCCCACAAAGGAAAAACTCGAAAAAGAATAACCGAACAAAAGAGAAGAATGATGAAAATAGGTTTATGACAGGACACAACACCTCCAACAAAATCATCGACGATCCATGCCCCAACATAACATTAGAAGCAAGTGCGCCCTACACTGAGTCGGAAAAAGAAAATGAGACAACAGTCTCCAAAGAAGAGACGAGTAGAACCTTGCGTACTCGAAGCAGGGATCCCATAGTAAAATTAAATCCACTTTCAAAAAGTCTCCTCTCCGCATCAATTCAAGGCTCGAGTGGGTACTCATCTGATGTTTCCAGTGTTCAACAGATACGCCTAGCAACAATTGCTGAAGACTCGCCACCCCAGGTACAGCAGACAAACATAAACAGTACGATGGCATCATCAAATGGAAATCGTTTAAGCCGAGAACTAATGCCGCCACCACCATCGACTGAATTCATTCGAAGTAAGAAATCATCGATTAAAGTGAAGAATTCAAAGAGGAGTGCATTTCGCACAGAACACGATCAATCAATAGCAGATGTCTCATCGGATCACTTAAACAAACTCTTCGATCAGTTGAAAAATTCAAGCGTGTGCTCATCGTCAGATGTGACAGCAAGTTTAAATAATAACAGCGGGCAGGCTTCCGCACACTCTCGATCAACAGAATTTAATTCGTCCCTTCAAAGGAAATGCAAGAAAATTGCCATACTGCTGCCGCGTATGAAGATCAAGGAAATGGAGGTTCAGGAGAAGTCAGCACATAGAAGCGAAAAAGTGTGCGATTCTGGTTTTTCGTCTGAAGATATGGTAAATATTCATATTCATGTGTGCCCGTTGTGTTTACTTATAGACTGAATTCAGTCAGAAAAAAAAACAACAGATAAAGTTAATTTTAATATATATATATATTATTTGGAGTTAAATTCCGGGTCTTTTACTAAGTGTGAGTGTTTGCGCAGGAGATTTGTTGTTAAAATTGATACCAGAGCAGAGTATAAGTTAAACTGTTTCCCACAATGTGTTATTTGCACCTAGGATTGATGAAGGCTTAATGTAAACCGTTTGTTCCAAGATGTGATTCTGAATTTAATATTAAACAGTTTGTAGGAAGAAGGTGATTTATACAGGAAGTGATCCGAGGAAGACATCTTCCCTTATTGAAAGCGATTGATTTTGATACCGCTCTAAAAGTGCTATATAATGAAAATGTTACTGATACCTGTCTATTTTGCGAATGTAAACGATCTCTTATATTTTTTTTAAATCATAGGTCCCATCAACTCGTGATAGAAACACTAGACCCACATGTGCATGTGTGTTTGGTGGCGGTTAGTACTGAGTTTCGTCTTTCACGGCCCTGATTGAAGTATTTTGCTGTGAATTTAGAACAATCGTGTAGCGTTGAGAAACATTAACAATTGTTTTCCTTTCGAAGATCTTGTTCAAGGTTTTGTCTAGAGTCCGTTGTTTTGCTCTAGTAAGCGCTGGACATGCGCATAGGAAGTCGTGTCAGTTACGGCAGTGTATAATATGAGGAATTTCTTATCTACCAGCAGGGTCCCCTATCGTTATCCCAATCTGATTGTGTACGGAGAAGTGTTTAAGATCTAGTTTCAATGGAATATAGTCTGTTCGAGTCCGCATGAGTTCTCTTAGCACCGAATATGCAAGTATGGGCATACGGCCTTGAGCTCAGGACAGCTATATGTTTAAGATTAGTGTCGAAAGATAGGATATGGAGCTTGATTGTTAGAGCCATTACAGGCGCCTATGCATCTGCGAAGAATGACCTTGTTGAGTTTCGCGAAATTGTATTCTTTCAATGGACTCAAACGGGAGGATGGGGAGTATCACGGCTATATGCATCCATCTAGTTAGATTTGGTCGCAGGTAGGCTTCTGTTTCGTAAATATGAAACAAGCATCTACAATGTACGATCATAACCTGTTCTCAGTTTTAGAAAAAAATATGATTAATATTCATGGAATGTTCAAGTTAATCAAATCAAATGTTTCCCTTGTGTAGAGCTGTTTTTGCACATTCTTTATGCCGTGACACCATTCATTGGCAGTATTTTGTAAGTTGTTCACGAATATGCATTCCGTTCTTCATACTCCTGAGCTGAGGTAAATAGCACAACTTCTGCTACCTAAATTCAATCAATCAATGAGGTTATCAGTGCAAAAGTGGCGTAATCCACAAAAAGCGAAATTATGCCGATCGTCTCTAGAGAGCTCTGAGGGCTTTAGAAATTGTTATTTTGGTAGTTTCCGGGTTTTGTGGCTAACTCCACTTTTGCACTGATAGTCTCAAATATACCCTACAAACAAGAGTGACTCAGATAAAGTTCCTCCCACCTCAGTATTGCTCATTTCCTTACAACCTTTATTCTTCGGGTCAATGATTGTAGGTTTTAGTTGACAGCATTGACTACCTCACAAGATTAAAAGCGTGTATGTTTGATGGCTGACGAGAAAAAACAATAGGTACATAAATATGAAGTTTGATAGTATCTGCTCAGATATAGTGAAATTGAATATAGTTGTGAGAAAATACACATATTTGGCATAATTTTATAAATACATCTCATGGAATCACCTAAATAAAATGCATTTAATTACCTCATTTAGTCCTCTGTTCCAAAACAAAAGGGCGATGTGCTTCTTAACTGGCTGAAGCAGATGATAGTAAATAGCAAATCAACTTCGGGAGTAGACAAGGGCGTGGCAAAGATTCTGCAAGCAGATGGTTTTCACACGTGTAAGTGCTAAAATTGTGAAAAATAAAACCCCAAATAATGCGTTATTCCATTTTTTTATTCACAGCATCCATTGAAGACTTAATTTTCCAAGAGGTTGACGGTGTGGAATATGCATTTTACGATACGAAGCAGCCATTTAGTATTGGTTACATTCGATTCAATCCAAAAACGGGCAAGAAAAAGTGCACAGCAAAGAAATTTGAATTGGTACGTAAAGAGATATGATTTAGTAATTGAAGGTCAATTGAGAATAAACATATTATTTTCCTCTGCAGAATTTTGTCGTCCTGTCTGGAAAGGTTAACATCACTGTTAACGATAGTAAATTCGATTGTAAAAATGGTGATTTAATCACTGTATTTATAGGTAAACATTTTATAAAAAAAAATTATTTATAAAAAACACTTGTAACTAATCCTGATGTTTGCTTAATTTGTTCATGTTTACTTGCAGGTACTTCTTATGTTATTCAAAATATCTCTAACGACCCGGCTTTAGTTATGGTGATTAAAAAGCAATGTCTTGTGAATTAGAAATACAATATAAGTTATTTTAACCAATTAGATGTGCTATATTTAAGATAAGTATTTTAAGGACTTGTATATAATTTGTTTTTCGAACTTTTGTATAATCTCTTCACAACAAACAATAAAAGCTGAATTTTGAATTATTTGCGGTCAATCTAGCTGAGAAATTACATTGATCCGTATTAGCAAACAAATTAAGTATTCTGCAGTACAATTAACATTTAAAACATTCGGTTTGACAAAAGAATTGAGCTAAAAGCTGGAGGATAGGCAGAACAGCCGAGCTGATTTTAATGCATTCGACGCAGCCAAGGCTATTGGTTCAGAACCAGAGCGTAAGTAGGTCTAAATTACTCTGAGATGAATATAATCTCTTAGAGTCCAGTCAAACTCTACGTACCCCGTAAGCTTCAGAAATGCAGCAAGCTTTTCCGAAAAGATTGGGACGCTTGAAGAGTCTCCGTAGAAACTGTTTTACGACAATGCAGTACCTACAATAAGACTGTCCTTTCGAAGGAGCACCATTTCAACTGGGGATGACCAACTATTTGCAACAAACTGCAGTAAGGGTTTTCTCCCATTCAATTCCCTTTATTCTCTTAGACGAGGTGACAAAATTTCGACTCGCATTTTTCTGCCACCGCACATCAAAATCTGTATTCTTAAATTCGAGTGAGGTGAAGAAAAAATTCAACTAACTTCCCTTCCCAAAAAAATTCAACTAGTTGGCAACATATACTGCAGATTTATGTCTTCATGTGGGATCAATTTCAATTCGATGGTTGGATTTGATAATGTGTATAATTCTTGTATGCCTTTGGTTCAGGACGCGGTTATGTTCGTGCGAGTATGTGATGGATTCATTTTCCAATGAAAAAATGAGAAGATTTACGACCAAACGTAAAACGCGCTAAATCTGCTTAATGGGGAGAACTTTCCCACGACGTCGAACAACGAGCTGCATGGGTTCTACCAGAGCAGCGATAGCAATCATCAGCGAGCCAAATCGGCTAACACTCCACCACCCCATCCCAAACTACCACGGCCACATGGAATTGAAAAACCCCATGTAAGCACTAGACATTGTAGGACAAACAAAATAGACAATAATGCAGTACCAAATGTTAAATTAAACAATGTACACCCGTGGGGCCCCTATTGTTGAGCCAACACCCTAACCTTTAGCTTGTAAGCTAGTTGTTATCTAGTTGTTATCTCAATTGTAAAAATAATTTGTCCGTTCAATAAAATTTTATTTTAAATTCGGTAATTTAAATACAAAATTTGGTCTAAAGCTTTCATATTTATCCTGCGTCGTTTGGCGTTACCCACAAAACATACAAGCGACAAAATCTCTCATTCTACATCACTTTCTCATGAAATGTGACTAAGGGAATAAACACCATCGTCGTGCGAGTGGCAAATGTCACTTAAAGTGACTCTCGCTTGTCGCAGCAGTCAACTTAATTCAAATTCACTTGCAATCAGCCTAAAGCACTGAAAGCAATCAACACCAAATGGTTGCAAAAATATAAAAAGACAAATTAGTTTTTTTTAACGAATTCTTTTTTTACTCTCAATTGTTCTACAAAGGGTCACACACATATTGTAATACCTTCAAAATAGCTGAAAGCATCACAACATTCAAATTAAAGCCTATTTCATTTAAATGCATGAAGAAATGAATTGAAAACACAATTAATTAAATATTCAACACAACAATGAACTATAGTTATACACAACTTCTCATGAATTCATTATAGGGTGCAGCACAGACAATCTCTCCTGTACGGAGATTTACTTTAAATTAATGAAAAGCGGTTTTTTTTTAACACGTTTGTACCCCGCCGACAATCTTTAGTAACCAGCACCTTTCAGGAAAATAGAAGAAATTCAAGTGGTAACAATAAAATAGGAGCATCATCACCGGTTACAACTAAAGCGTTAATTCGAAATGAAAAAAAAGAAATACAAGTTCATCTAGTCTCAGAGCGAGATCTAGACTCGAAATAAACTATCCTAAATTTTGTCTGATATCGGCTTTTCTGTTTCTTTTAAGTTTGTATTTCATTTTTGTTTGGCTACGCATTTAATTGGATTTCACTTTTGATGCTGGAGCTATGTTTTTAGTCATTTTGCAGATGAGTGTGTAGAGCGCTGGGAAGTTATGAATGAACAGGTACACAGAAGACAAGTATGCTGTGATAAGAATTGTGAGGAAGAGATCGAAGACTGCAGGTTTGACTCTGTACACATAGAGGTTGGCTTCTTGACCATCGTACAGCATGAAATCCGGTTCTCGTGCGTCTGGTTTGTCGTGAGTTATTTTCACGTTTTTCAAGTACTTCTCGAACGCGTTTTTCAGATCGTTATTGTGTTGTGCAGATTTGACGTTCATCCACGATTTTATAAGGTTCTTGTTGATTTGCTGCAAAAATGAAAGAAAATTTTAGATAATATGTGAGAAACCGTGGAGAGTGAACTTACAGTGGCACCAGAGAAGATCTCGCCTTCCTCGACGTTGTAGATGTATTTCGCTAACGCTTCAGCGATCACCTTTGTATTCCTTTCGGTGATAGTGAGGATCTTATCTTCGCTGTCTTTGAATGTAGTGCCACGGACCGGTTCCTTTGGAGATTTCAAACTTGACAGTGTAAACGCTGGCAGTCTCTTCATACTGAATCGTTCGTGTTCCCAGGCAACTTGAACGTCGGCTAAGTTTATCTTTTTATGAACGCCATCGATTGTTATATTGTTGAATTGTTGCCCCACTGATTTGAGCAGCTTGAAGAAATTATTCATAGCTGTTCCTTCTTTGGGTGGCTTCGACACGTGCATGTATAATGGCCCACTCTCTGTGTTGAGCGCTTGTGTGATTGTGTCCAAACAAAGAACAAAATCAACATTCTAAAACGATTTTTTAATTATCTTAATTGTATACGCATTGAATAAACGTTCTTACTGCTAGGGGTTCATATTATTAGTATTTACTAGCTTTCGTTATTTTATATCAGAACTTATAAGGTATACGTTTATTAACAAGATTTAATTTTGGCGTGCTAAAAGTACTGCAAACGAATGGAAATCATAATGAGTTATTTTCTAAAACAAGATCAAAGGTTGACCTCATGGCAGGACTACAGCGTTTACCTAACTTGTTGAAATGTGGCTACAAATGCTAGCACTTCACTTTCTTTGATCATAGAAATGCTTTTGCATTTTCTTCTACAACTGCGGCCACGGAGGTGCTATTGGAGCTGACCCTTTTATCTAGCGGTTGAAGAAGATGCAAACAAAACAATCATGGGAATGGCATAAAGGGATAGGAAAATACATTAAATCGCGCCAATTCGATGCACTAGTCAAAACGCAACAACTCATGGACATTCCGAAGTATGACGAGATTAGGGAAATCAATTTACAGAGGAAGAGTACCATTAAGGTCAGCCGAAAAGAACTGGAGCAATGAACGAATACGTTCAAGTCAATATTGACAGAAACTATACCTACTACTACATCATCAAATCCAAGCTCGTGTGGGAAGAAGCTTAAAGAATAAACAAAGAAAAACTCTGCTGGACACCTGGCTATACGGCGATAAAAAGCAATGAAATTGCCGACCCCCTAGCTAGGAAAGTAGCAACGAAACATGCAAATCCAAACCAAGGGATCCAAATTCGATCAGAGCACAGGCTCAGGTGTATATGCTAAGTAACCAGAGATTTCTCTGGCCCTCCGCCTACCGAACCACTGCATTGTAATCCATGCAGAAGTAACAGCTCCCCACAATCCATGAGCTCTATAGTCAGAAGATCTATTATTTTATACAGAGCCATTAAGGTATGTATGTTTTGTCATCCATGCAGTTTCTGCATTTGTCGTTGTAAGGAAGGCCTAGTCTAGAGGCGTGTGTTCCAGTGAGAGTTCCTAGATTCGGTCTTATCAATCTGTTCAGACTAAGCGATTACTTAGTTTCGGTCGTAGACCAGAGTTATTGGTAATGAGGCATCCTGTTCTAGTTCACCATCTACATTTACTTGAGCGAGTGTTTCGTGATTCAGTAAATTCTTTACCGTAGCTGTAGGTATGGATTGTTTCCGGATCAGGTCCATCCGGAAAGGGTATGAGAGAAACCTCAATCAACACTTTTGTGATGGCATTACTTTAAGGGAATTCATCTCTTCCGCCAGAAAGACTGACTTTTCTACGAAAAACATATTTTATGCCAAAAATTCCACAGCCAAATAATCTCCAACTACATACTCCGCTATAGAGTTCCCGAATCTAGCGATACACAAGAATAAATTACAGAATAATACTATGTACCTTCGTTATAATGGTACTAATTTTTCTCGCTGCAATTAAATACCCAGTAATAGAAACTAAATCATCCTGGCCGCGACGATTTTCACACACAATTGCAATTAACAATCGAAACAAATTAGAAAATATGTTACTTACCTGTAATTGGATATTCTCGTCGAGCCATTTTTTGGATCCTTGGAAATTCAGCAACGATCCGGATTCTGTTAGCAGGAACATCAGCCGAAACTTCGGTGCAGCGTTCACTGTGTTGTGGAGTTTGCTGAACAAGTCGGCAAGTGTGAGTAAAACAGCAGCGTCAGCATTCAATGGATATTCCTAGATTAGCAAACATAATTTGAAATTCATATGCCTACGCTTTCTACTTGCATTTGACTTACATTGTAAAGACCGAATGTATTAAGGTGAGACGTAAGAATAATCAAGGGCAATTTTGGATTTACTTCAACCTCAGCAGCCTTGACGTTCTTCATCGGGGCCAGTTCACCCTGGATGATTGGGATCTTACTTTGCTTACTCGCTGCATGACTTGCACCAGAAACAACAATTTGATATCCATTTGCAGAGATCATACCCAGAAGCTCGGTTAGAGCCGAAACGCGCTCAACCTTTCCACTGTTTGTTAGTTGTGCTGCTTTTGCTGCGTCACTTGTTTTTGTTATATCAGCTATAACTTGATCCAAGTCTTCATTGTATGTTGAGAAGTACACAGGAATCGGTGAAACTTGTACCAGCATTGCTTGCTCAAGCAGAAATAGGTGCTGTTTAAAAATAGTGATGTATGTATTTTTGGCTGTGTTTAGTTACTATAATAAAATACCTCTTTTTCTTCAGCAGATAGAGAAGCGATATTGTTGGGCAATAGAATCACCAATCCGCCTGCCTTTTGCCTTATTTCCCGAAATTGATCTATTGTCATGTCTTGAAATCTGAAATTCGAATGCGTTGCTACAATTAACTGCTAAAAGAATTAAAGAGTCATACTTACTTTGCCACCACACAGTGGCGAGATGTGCTCCAAGAATATAATGATTTTGCTTCTAGAGTTAGTGCAGATGCTCGGCAACCTAACCAAAATCAAATTCATTTTTATAAGGTATAGCATTTCACACACGAATTTATCTCGTTTATCTTTAAGAATCAAATCTTATCTCTAGGTTAACCTAATTATGTACAAGCTGATCGCCGCCATATAAAGAATGTGGAGACAGCCCGATTTCAAAAGCCTTGCTTCGACTTAATTAAATTAAGATGTATGAATCATGAACTTCATTTACCGTAAGATACACCATTCACGTCGAATTGGGACATTCTCTGAACAGTGAATTCACTGGATGCCAAGACAGGATTGGATGAGCATATGATCAGAATTGGCAATGTAATTAGAAGGTAGTAAGGAAGCCCGCCACGAAATATATCTGCAAAATTATCTGCTTCCTCAAACATGATTCGTTTACGTTAATTATATGGGTAGCGTTATTGAGAAAAAGAATCCAATTAAAGAAAGAAAATTTTGTGGGAACTTTCCGGCACGATTGGTTGAAAAATTGGTGGCCGAAAAATTGACGTTCACAATGTATTTGACATTTCTATGGCACGTCAAGTTATCGAAAAAAGAAAACGAAAAATGATGCCAGTCAAATCAAGTCATGATATACTCTCTCAATTGTATCGTGAATGTAGGTATAGAATGTGTACATTTTTATACATATATCTTGTGTAATCTAAAAAAGCGTATCGTGGCAATTTTTGAAAATATGCAGGAAACACTGAAACAAGGATAAGTTCGATATTCAATTCCATAGTCCATTTTATTATGATATCCATAACTGTAGCAAAGAGTAAATAATTTGACTTAATGCGTGCATTTTTAATTCACCAAAATTAATTGAGAGAAATTTAATTTAAAAAAATATAACAAGACAAATTTACTTCATTTTGAACAAGAAGACTTGGCATCACTTGCAATTTGTTAAAATTGAATGTGTCACATGATGGAAAATTGTCACTTAATAGTAATGGCTGCCGGTTCAATAATCCAATCGGATTTAGTGGTCTGGTCACTAATGTTTTTGATAGTGGCTGCAATTTTGTAGTACCTAACTTCAATGTATTTATTGTAATGCAGTGATACACTGAAAACAAGTGAATAGTAGCTCATTGTAAAGCAACCAACAAAAGCCCATTGTGACCTAGAAACGAATTTGCAGTAACTGAACATGGCTCAAGTGAAGGAATTGTATATGGGAAAGGATCTCCGGGACTTGGAGAAATACTATGATCTTCCCGATTACAGCTCGAAAAAATTAACAATGTAAATTAATGCATTATGAAAATGTATTTATATTTTATTATCAATTTGACTCTTAATTCTTAGGCTACTCTCAAGTGCACGTAAACTGTTTCAACTTGCCGAACGATCACATTTAGACGGGGACGAAGAGCAGAGTTACATTCAGTACATGAAGTACTTTAATCTGGTTGATTGTATACGAAAAATGCCCGATTATAAAGAGCATAAGAAGCAAGTTCGACAAACTCTTGGGGGGAATGGTGATCTTAAACTTACAATGGACAAGTTGGGAACATTGAATAAATCGCTTAAGAGGCGATATCAACGATTAGCCGATAAGAAAAAAGCGTCCGAAATGAATTTTATTCTTGACAACAACAATTCTATTAAGTCTACGAAATATGAACTTACTAGCGACGATTCAGATGGAGCCACTGATATGAATCGCTATTTACTGATGTCCTGTGAGGAGCTATACAAGCAGATTCGTACGTCTTCGAGTCTTTTGATTATGGATTGTAGATCGAAAACCGATTTTGATAATTCACGTTTACATTACACATGGTGTTTGAATGTACCTGAAGAAAATATTCAACCGGGGTGAGTTTTGTTTAGATTTACACGAGCTCATATTTATTTAGATCATTAAAAATGTCTGTGTACAAAGCAATAGAATGCTTATATTAACTCCAAGATAAGGTATCGTGCTAGATGTCAGTTTCTGCGTAAGGAGGAGTGTGACCGCACAATATATTCAGTATTTCTTGAAAGTGCAAGAGATCCTTTTAAAATAAATTTTTTATACAGAAACATATAATTGCTTTTCCTTCGCAGTATGTCTGCTGGTAAGGTTCAGGATCAGTTGGATAGTGCATCGAAACCCTTGTGGTCGTCAAGAGCCATAAAAGATCAAGTTGTCCTGATGGATTGGAATTGTCATGAAGCAGATCCGCCACCAAACACCCCTATTGCGATGCTTCGATCAATTTTACAGAACGTAAGTTTCCATACTATTGTCTTCACCCAGTTCTTTTCTAGATTTTCTTTAATTACTTTAGTGGGATCCTGATGTTACATACAAATCACCAATAAAAATTCTTCAGAACGGATATGAGTACTTCATCCTCATGTACCCGACGCTATGTACGAATCCAAGTGTTCAGGCCCCACGTGCGAAGGAAAAAGAAACGGATATTGAAGAGATAGAATATCCAACCATCTACGACATCACTATGAAAGATAGTGAAATGAAAGATAACGATGTTCCATCGAGTATTGCTACACCAACTATAGATCGAAGTAGCAAAATGGCAGCACTCAAAACTTATGAAGAACGGCAGAAACCAGTCATCGATATCTTAAAGGAGCAGGAACTCCTTGCTGAGAAGGCAGTAGACAATGATAAACAACTTCTGCAGGCGGAACATGAATGGCAAACGGTGACTGATCAAACGGCAACTGTTGAACAAGAGGAACAAAAGAGTAATCTTCTTGCCCAACAAGAACTCTACTACAAGATACTCCAATTGGAGTATAAACAAAAGGATCTGGTAAGTGTGCCTGAAGAGAATTCAAAAATTTCTCAGAAAACAGTACGTTTTGCAGACATTAGAAAACAATCGACTGCGACAAGAACTCGAAGATTCTAAGCGCCGCGACAATGAACAGGTGTTGGAGATAAAGTCTCCAAAAGAAGTGAAAACAATCGAAGAGACCACCAAAAATATCGAAAATAAAATTCAGGAACAAAAGATGCTCCAAGAGCAAAGAGAAAACGACAAGCGTATCAGACTAGAGAAACAACTCGCAATTGCCCGAGAACAGAAACGGCATATGAAGCCGCCAACATATGAGGATGAGGAAATGTCGAAACCAAAGATACCCCAATTCGATAGATCAGTCAAACCACCAGTGAGGACAATAGAAAGAATAAGAGATTTCTCGCCAATACCTGGAACAGTGGTATGTTGCAATTTCGTAACGTGTTTAGTTAGAAACCTTCTCAATTTAATTGCTTCAGATCACGGGACAAGTTTATTAGTTTTTTTTTTGTGGGATGAAAGTCCTGTTCTAAAAGTTCTTGTACATTGAAACGCTGATCTATTTCAATGTTTGAAAAAAGTTATCAACGTACGTAATGGTAATTTACTGTGAATATGCAATTCGAAAGTAAAACAGTTTTGAAACATACATATTACACGTTTTATGCCGATTGTGTGTACTGTTCTGCCCAGAGAACAACTTAGTTTTGGTTAGGGCTGGCGCATATCAAGAAATAGGATGGCTCTTTTTGCGTATGAAGAGCTTTTTAGCTTTCAAGCTTCAGCGCACAGCTCCACTCCAGTGGAACCTTAAATTCAAGCAATATTCAATGTATCATGCACTCATTGAGTATCTTAAACAAAATAGCTCATCACATTCCATCCAATACATTCTTAAACGCGTTCAATTTCATTAGTGACGCTCTTTCGTAGGTCCCATTTATTTTTAACCATTGATGAATCTATTTTTTGCGCACCACATGCAAACAAACGAACTATTTTCTTCTGCCACAAATTCCGACAAATGTGTCATGAGCTTGAAACATTCTTGAACATCACGTTGGAGAATATACATTGCTTCAACACGTGCATTAAAAAAAGCATTTCATAGATCGATAAGGATTAAAGTTACACGACATGAGCACATTACCTTCGGTCTTATTCATGGAAAATCATTCTTAGATCATTCTCACAACCCTTTGGTGAGAAATAAAAACAACAAATTGAGCGTGTCTCCATGACTCCATGACCCCGCACTACAAGCAAGGTTTCACTTTTCATTGTATACTGAGCACACAAGTGTTGTTAATCGTGTAATTTTCTTTTAATCCCTCCCCCAAGTGTTCGTGTGCAGCACGTGCTTGGTTGAAATTAAAGTCAAAGTATAAGTACGTGGTTTTACCACGCCAAATCTTATTAACGATACCCACCACTATTCTGTCACTGATGTGTTGGCAAATATACGTCCAGTTCCTTTTGGGTCCCTCTCAAAGAATGACCATTCGAAATTTGCATTTTTACCGCCAAACTAATCCGTTAGCAAGATGATTGTTTTGCCCTGTGTTGAAATTCGCTTACCAACGTACAATTTTACTAGTCCTTTCAAAAGGGTGTGTGTGTTGAAGTTTGAAATGTCCCCCAACTTAACTTTGAATTATATTCATTACAGGGACGCGGATTAACCGGTCTTAAGAATCTCGGGAATACCTGCTACATGAACAGCATTCTTCAGTGCCTAAGTAATACGCAACCGCTGACGGAATACTGCATAACGGATAAATATAAGAACAACATAAGTAGAGCCAACAAGACAAACGGACAGGTTGTTGAGGAAGTCGCCGCGCTCATCAAAGTCCTCTGGAATGGCAATTACAAATGTGTAGCCAGTAAAGATTTACGGGTACGGGATTCGGCATAATACCGTCTCAACTTGACTTATCTGATTTTGCTTTCAGTATGTTATAGGTCAATATCAGCAAATATTCCGTGGCATTGAGCAGCAGGATTCACATGAATTCCTAACGATTCTCATGGATTGGTTGCATTCGGATTTGCAGACACTGCAAGTGCACAAACCACCGCGTGATAATATGCCAGCATCGGAGCGTGCTTGGCTAGAGTTCACCAAAGCCCGAGAGAGTTTGATTTTACGCTTATTTTACGGACAAATCAAGAGCACGGTGAAATGCGTGTACTGTAACAAGGAGAGTGCCACGTACGAATGTTTCTCGAATTTAAGCTTAGAATTGCCTTCGAATTCTAATATGTGTGCCCTAAGTCAATGCATGGATATGTACTTTAACGGAGAACGTATTCATGGATGGAAATGCCCAAATTGCAAGCAGCCTCGGGAAGCGATTAAAAAACTAGATATCTCTAAACTTCCTCCCATCTTGGTGGTGCATTTTAAGAGGTTTGTCACCTCCATCCCTCTTCTGAGCTTAATTAACATTTGTTTTAAAATTCTTACAGATTCTATGCCGATACCGATAGTATGGGTCATTCATATAAAAAGAAATTAAATTATGTTACCTTTCCATTGGAGAATCTCGATATGACGCCATACATTGCCAAGTCAGAGTTGCGTTCAATGTCACCGAAAACCTATCAACTCTACGGTGTATCGAATCATTACGGCTCAATGGAAAGCGGTCACTACACAGCTTTTTGCAAAAGTGGCGTCTTTGGAAAGTAAGTAAAAATTTCATTTGTGTATGTTGGGGGTTGGGAAGTGATGGTGAGTGAATGACCGTGACGGTGCCGTGAAAAATAAACAGTGCGATGGTGTAACATCGTATGTGTGCCTTTTTAAGACGTAATGTTGAGGAAAACAATAATTGAATCACCAGTTGAAAGAAGGAAATAAATCCACTTTTGGGAAAACGCAAAAATATAACAAAAACATAAATAAAAAATAAAATATAATAAATATCTCATACAAAAGCATTTTTTGCTTCTTCCTTCGGCCTAACATACTCGTCTACGTATGAAGATGACATTTGCATCAAAATGTCATTTTTGGGACTTATTCCCTTCTTACAACTGGTGATTCAACTAGAAGTACTTAATTAAGTCTAGCACACAATCAAAATAACCAACAAGCTGTCAGAGCAATCGTAGTCTTCCACTGACTGAGTTTATAAGTAATTAACACAATGCGGCAACAATCAAAAACCAATTAGTTCTGATTAGTTAATAGATATTTTTGGTTTAAAGGGTGGGTGTTAGAGAGCTTTTCTCATTTGGGAATTTTCTTACGCATTTTTTTTTACGTTGCTTCTCGTAGGCACCAACTGTTATGACACATGTCACTATATAGTTGAGAATTAAGTTCGACGGAAAGATGAATTCGACTGAAACCATTTTATTTTAGCCCTTCAATTGAATTGAAGAAAACGGGGAGTGACTGTAACAATCACATAGGACTTGTGCTCCTTTCTTGATCTACTAGTTTAGTGCTACCTTCAGGAATTTGAAAATCTCTACACGGAATGATCTGATAGTATGTTCCCGCGATTTTGTTCGTTATTTTATATCTGCTTGATGTTAGATTTGGGCACAATATTTGGTAGGTAATCCAGGGTTTCCTTTGATTGGCCACAGTGTCTAAAGTTTTCTGAGCTGGTGAGTCCCATTTTGTGCAAGTAAGTGGCGAGTAAGTGCCTTATATGCCTTATATATAGTATCCTTAGGTCAAGCATGTTCAGATTAAGGCCTCCTTAGTTCCCCTGGGAAGTGTTGTTGTATGTCACTGTTGTTAAGCCAGTGAAGAGGGAAGGTCAAATAAAAGGAGTTCTTGTCGCATTTTTGCTTGCACACTTTTAAATTGTTTGTTGTTTTAGGATGGACATCTATCACACTGAGTTATATCAACTAAATGTTCAGCACGAACTGGATTCTTGTATACATGAAAAATAAAAGCGTCGAACTCCAACCGACACCTTCCGACCCCCGTGGACATACAAAACGTAAGACATAACCGGGTGTGTTAGGTGTATGTTTACGTATATTTTTGGGTGTTTACACAAGGGTTAAGTGCTGTCTGACTATATAAGAGTATCTATATTTGAGCTGAGAAGATTTCTATTATTGATACAATATGCTGCTTCATTTAGGGCAAAGTGTTCAGCTTGAAGATTGTGAACTCTCTGGGGGGAGGCATGTGCACGTTACAGTTTGAACTTCAGTTTATTTTGGTAATTTGTGTGTTAATTTTCTTGATAAGTTCCTAAACGTGACCGACCTTTCTCAGAATCTCCGTTTGTAGAGTCACAGCTTCTCCATTGTAGAGCCACAATTTGTCTTGTAGCTTCAGCCTGGACTGCTATGTGTAGCTGAGGTAGGTATAATAGAATCTCCTTCCGTTAACCGATGTTAACCATTTGGCTCCTGTTGTACACATGTACGGTAACCTTCCTAGTTTGTTTATGGTCAGTCTTTGTTGTAGTTTGTGTAATAGTGGATTGAACAATTCCGTTGCTATTTTTTCTAAAAGTCATCTGTAGAAGAAATGGCGAGTGACTTGTGGGTAAGATTTGGGAAGATCAGGTGGTCTATTCCCTATTTTGGGGGCGAAAATAACCCGTATCGTTCTGCATTTTATCGGTTATACACTGATAGATCTAATAATCACTAATGGTCTAATAATTGTTGCTTTTAACCTACATATAGGGGGTATAGGAGAAGGACATGAAATTGCTCACCACAGACGCACTAGTATACTATACTATACTTTTGTTTTATCTTGCAGATGGTTCAAATTTGACGATCAAGTTGTAACATCAATTGATACATCGGATGTCGTGTCCAGCGCTGCATACATTCTCTTCTACACTTGGCTACCACAAACGCCACCACCTGAAGTCAACTAGTGAATTTCTCTCAAATAATTATTAATTTAATCTGCACCTTTCTGTGTACTTATATTAGACTTCATGGAATTGGCTTATAATCATTTCTAAATGATCACTCACTTCCACAGATTGATATTCTCACAAGATGTGTTGTTTTTATTTTTTGTTACTTTTTTATTATTCTACGGAGTGAATTGCTCTTGTATATAGTTCTTAAAGCAAATTAGAATCAGTTCAAACTATATACAGATGTGAATGTCTGAGAATTTCAAATACAGACAAATTTTATTTTACTGCAATGGCGTTTTTTCCATTTTGCATGCTTACTTTTTGCTAAGGGACTGTTTCAGGCCAACTGACGGAGAACAAAGCTGCATCTCACCAATGAAATAATCGAGGTGTATATATATATATTTAATTGACTACTTGTGCATTATTTAATTTAAAAGAAGAAATGTTATTTTTTATATTACCTAACTAATAAAATACGTTTATATTTGTAATTGTAACTAGAAAAAATGTATTAAATGAATACAAGATACTTGTGATTTTCTTCTTTTATTTAATTGTAACCGTTTTGCATTGTAGTTTCATCAATATCATTTTATGAACGCTATATGAATACCACGAGAGTTAATAAGCATCATCAGCGATTGCATAGCCTAAACCATAATTACCATAGTAAGTGTAACAGATCCATCCCTGACTTTCAGCACACAAACCATTGATCAAGCTATTGCAAGCAACCAGATCAAGAGAAAACCCAAAATCCAAGAGCGTGTCAGCAAAGCCAAATGGAGACAACCTCGGATGGTTCACATATCAGTATTTAGATCATTAGTACTCTATGAACTTGTGACATGGTATGTAGTTACGTATGTATCAGTGTTAATCTTCCACCGATAGTTATAAGAATTCCATTCTTATCCTTGATCGATTTAAATTCATACTTGGTAACACCTATCCCATGATACCTACGATAATCTTGGAGAACTTCTCAGCCAGCATCTCACCCAAACCATACTGGAAGTGTTATCTGACAATGTATTATATTGTACTGACAATTGTATTATATTGTACTTTTTTTATTATTATTATTTTAAACTTTACATTAATCCATAATACGGATGATCTGTCTTCTAGCTTCAGAGATTGATCAAAGATAGGCGAAAGTGCGAGCCCGGTCGTTTGCATTAAATAAATGATCAAGGAGATATCCAACTTCGGACAGAATAACCCTTCATTCATGACACGAATGGAATGAGAAATTAGTGGAAATTCCCTTGTTTTACACATACTTTTACAAAACCATCACTGGTTAGGGCATCAGCTGTTTACAACATCTCTAACATGCGTCTTTCAGGCAGAAGCTATTGGTTGGCAAAAAACAATGTGATATGAAGTAAGTTTCTGATAGCCTGCCGATAAAAATTACTCAATGCTGTCACATTTAACTCAAACTTTTGACACAAGTTCACTACTCTTTCTGCCATCCATGTCTGTCGCTACTGAAGGTCTACCTAAGCTTTAAAGGTTTGTTGATTCAAATCGTAGATGGTTTAAGTGTGCACAACCACGAAAAGCGAAAAAAGAAATGGTCATTTATCGTACAGCATACACATGCGAAATCACACTTTATGCTATGCTATAATAAATACTGCATAGTTTGATTGATGGACTGAGAATCTGGCCGAATTGAATAGTAGACATCAAATAGAAATCGTGTACGAAAACATAGAATATCCTGCGACGGGTCAATATGACGGCAAAATCAAAATGGTCAAGACATGAGAGCAAACCATAAAGCTCTTGTTTATTTCTTTAAATTTTAGTCTTGTACATATACAATTCCATATGTAAAACTTTTCTGATGAAATAACAAAATCCTGTACATTTTATAAAAATCGGTCTTCAGATACCTAACTAGTGTTATTAGTAAAAAAAAATACAGTTTCAAATGATGTATCGCTTTACTTGCCACTGTGAAGCAATAATACATATTTTTTTATTGTTACATTGTTTGAGTACCTCCTCTGTCCTATTTGACATTATTCGGCATTGTCTTTGACGATTACAAATTATTTTGGAAATCTAAATAAATAAGATTATATAGAAAGTTGTATAAAAAATAAATACATACTTCAAGGTTTGATATTTCCGGTTCAACCTATCAACCTATCCTAACTGTGATGCAAGATACGATACCAAAATTAATACAATACCTTAAGGGTCGGATTACTATACGAAATACAATGCGACTTTTACCATAAACACAGGAAACATTCACAGTTTTCTTTTGTTGAAAACCTCAAACAGGATAATGTCCCCGCATTCTTTGATGATTCTTTAGTGCTGTTCCCTGTATGAATCTCTCACCGCAGGTTTCACACACGTAAGGCCGCTCACCCGTGTGTCTTCGTACGTGAAGCGTTAAGTCATTAGACTGTGTGAATCTCTTCTCACAATACGTACATTTATATGGTCTCTCTCCGGAATGAATTCGCATGTGCGTTTGAAGTTTATACGAACGTGAAAATGCCTTACCACACTCTGAACATTTATGTGGTTTCTCTCCAGTGTGCGTACGTCTGTGACAATTTAAATCCGACGATCGTGGGAAACCCTTGTTACAAAATTCACATTTGAACGGTTTTTCACCAGTGTGCCGTCGCATATGAATAACCAAATTCGAGGAGCTCGACACCTCTTTGCCACAAAAAGCACATAAGAATTTCTTATCGGTTGATGCGGCAGTCTTCGTTCGTTGCTCCTTATACTTCTCGTTGTGGACCTTAATATGCTTCGTCAAGCGGTCCTTGCGATTGTACTTCCGATCACACATATCACATTCAAACAGTTTGATTTCTTCTGGCGGTTTGCAATCACCGTGGTTCTTCAGATCGTGTTGCGTCACAAAATCTCGTTTACAAATTTCGCAGGTATATGTTCGTGGGCTATCGTGGATCACACTCTCATGATTTTCCAAGTTTTCTCGCCACATGAATCGCATGGTGCATTTGCTGCAACGAAACTGCTTTAAATGATTCATGCACTGCGTTCTCATATGATAAGCAAGCACATCTTCTGAGACACATTTGAAGTCACATTGATCACATTTGTGCGGTATATTATCGGAATAATGAAGCGATTGCTGATGCTGCAAGAGTTTAAAACGACGATTGAATCGAGCTTGACAAAGCTCACAAGAGTATTTATCATTTGGCTCTTCTCTTTCGGTTTCCGAATCTTCAATGTCCATCTCGTAGCCCAATGCGTTTGTTATGGAATAACTTGATGGATCTGGAACAGTCTCTTGCAGTTCATAGTTCAGATGGTCAGTTCGAATATGCTGAAGCAATTCTTTGACAGTTGTGTACTTCTGATTACAGTGTTTACACTCAGCCACCTTGGTACTATTTGGACGAGCCAAATAATAGATATCTGGCAGCAAAAGGTGAGTTGCATTTTTGTGAACTTTCATGTGAACCTGTAAATATTTGATATTGCTTAGAACAGGATTGAGAGTATGTTTATAAAAAATTAATGGACTTTCTGTATTCAAAAACACTCACTCACCTTAAGATTGTCCCTTCGCATAAATATACGAAAGCACCATGTGCACTCGAATTTTTCTTCTTTCTGATGGCTCTTTGAGTGTCTCAATAAGCCCTTGTGCCAGAGAAAACTTCTATTACATGTGCCACAATGATGTTTCTTTGGAAATACCAGATTCTTATCATGCATGTACTTCTCGTGATTTTTCAGATTCTCCTTCCAGATAAACTTCAGCGGACACAGCTTACATTTGTACTGTTTTTCACTGTTTTCACATTCACTCTTCAGATGCAGGTCATATATACTTTGGCACACAAATTTGGCCGAACAATATGTGCACTCGAGTGGTAACTCTGTCCACGAGTGATCCTGCTTTTGGTGTTCGAAAACCTTGAACTTTCTGTTGAATGCCTTACTACACAGCATGCAGGTGTAGCCCTTACTTTCATCATTATCATCCTCGTCGTCATCTACGTCTGGATCAGTTGCCGTTTCCGAATCAATCAGACTCAACTCGTAACCGACTTCATTTGTGATCGAATAGAAATGAGAATACTTCCCATTTGTTAGGTCTTTGCATATTGCCTTTTCCAACGTTCGTAGATCCATTGGCTTGTTGTACAGGACCATAGAAATTTCTTTTACTTCCGACTCCTTTTGCTTTAAGGTGTTGCGATCTTTGTGCGTCATCAAGTGTGTTGTCAAGTCTCGAATTGAATTGTGAATCGATAAACAAATCTTGCACTGTATGATTTTTTCACCATGAGGCTTGCAAACATTTTCGTCTTGCTGCTCCCACTTAAGCATGGGTTTTGATCGCATCTTATAGTCGACATTGTGCACTTTCATATGCGCTCGCATGTTGTCTTTTCTGTTAAACTTTCTTTCACATACGAGGCACTCGAATTTCCTCTCATCCGGCACATGACTCCGTTTGTGTCTATGCAAATCTTTCAGCCAGTTAAATTTCTTTCCACAAACTTCACATTGTTTAGCATCTTCTGAGGTTTTATCACTAGTTAAGCAATAATGTGCTGCCAAGTTGTGCTTATACACAAATTTACAGTCACACTTTGAACACGGAAATTGGTCTAGGCTCAAGCAACCAATGGTCGAATGACGCTGCAATAGTTCTTTGCAAATAAACTTATCGTCGCACTTATCACATGTGTGCGGCGCGTTAATGTTTAGATCATCATGTTCGACATGCTGGTGCTCAAGAACGGAGTGCATTTTAGTGAATTTTACATTGCACACCTCGCAAGTGAATATCTTCACATCGCCATTATTTAACTGCACATCATCTTCACTGTCTGAATCACTTAATGTCATTTCGAGTCCGAATTTATTTATCCCAACATAGAGCTCGCCAAGTCTTTGATCTTCAAAACACTTTCGAATCGTCTCCGAGACCACTGTCGCGTCAGCATCTGGGCAAAAAACATGTGCGAATCTGCAATTCTTCAAGTCTACTTCTGTTTGTCCATCGGCATGTAGGAACAAGTGCGTTTTTAGACTTTTTATGCTTGGCAGCTCTGCGTTGCAAAGCATACAAGAGATTTTCTTTGAAGCCAACAATTTATCATCCTTGTGTGAGTACACATGAAACCGCAAACTCTCATATCGACGGAATTTCTCCCCACATGTAGAGCAGTCATATGGCTCTGGAATATGTGTTTTTGCATGAAGTTCCAAATCTCTGGAGCAAGCAAACGCTTTATCACAAACATTGCATATGTTTTTCTCCTTGTGTGTGACATATTTCTTTCTGCATTTGTGCTTCTTGATGTTCTCTGGCCAAGTAAATCGTCCTGAACAGTATTTACAATGGAATTCCCTGTCGAGATTTTCGCAATGATGCTTGCGATGACTTTCGAATATTTCCTTACATGTAAATTTAAGGTCGCACGTTTTGCATTCATAGGGGCACTCGTCGAATGAGTGCTCATACGCTTGATGCATCATTAGCTTGTGTTTTCTATTAAAGGATTCAGTGCAGGCTTCGCAATTGTAGCGCTTCATGTTGTCCGGATCACTCTCATCGGAATCGCTAATTCCCATTTCGAAACTATGACCGTTAACTATTGAATGAAACTTCCCGAACTCCTTCTGTTCAATTTCTTTCTTCAAAATGGGCAAGACGTCTTTTAAGTCCATGTTGGGGAAAAACCTCTCAACAGCAAGACTATTTGTTAGGTCTTCAACTGACTCTAGATCGCTGAGATGCTGAACTATGTGATGTCGTAGTTCACGGACGTTAGAAAACCTTTCCGAATTACAAATCATGCATTTTATTTCCAAGAATTTCTTTTCGGAAAAGAGATTGAACGCGAAATACTGAAAACTCTTCAATGTGTTGGCCTTGTTCTGAACAGCCAAATGAACTTGAAGATGTGACGAAAGCTTATCTTTGCGTATGAACCGACGATCGCAATGTGGACAGGGAAACTTTTTGATATTGGGCTCATGATATCTTTCATGTCTGTACAAATCTTTTTTCCAAGCGAATGTTTTGAAACATGAATCACATTCAAAGCGACCGGAAGATGTTTTCTGGATTTTACTTTGACTTCGAGTATTCATTTTGGTTTGTTGACTTCGGGTTTTCCTCTTATCCTCTGCCTCGTTGCTGAAACAAAATAATGCAGATTTTGTTAAAGCATATGTAAATACATTTTTATTAGTTCAAAAATAATGCAATTTAATACAAAGTTTTATCTTGCAGAAATGTGGTCTTAATGTTAATAATTAACTACTAAAATATTAATTACAACGATAAGATATCACATCGAAAAACATATTTTGTTAGTTTTCATCACCCAGTTTGGATAATGGTGGTTACAGAGTTATTGTCTATTGCTATACATGGCAAGACTCTGACTCTCTTATTGCATGAAATAATTCAGTTGAGGGAAAATGGTCGTCTGCGTTGGCTTCATAGTTGAAAGTCAGCCCACGACGTGATGAAAAAATCCACCTTGCCTGATAGAATTGATGATGCTTCTTGTGAGGTCACCTCATCCCAAGCAAATCATTAATGCTACATATAATATTTACTCATTTTATGAACTACAATTGGCGAGTGGTTTGTATTATTTGTTCAAACATTATTTATCAGCGGGGTTGGAGTACCAATTTAATGTAGATACAATCTGTCATGTAATTGTTTTGACAAAGCAAAACAGTTCATAATTTTGAATGGAAAGGGTGTTTATTTTTTTAATGCACTTTATTTTGTCACTGTTTAATTAACCACTGCGTCATATCCTGTGATTTGCAAATTATTTTTTGCAGAAGTTGGAAGGATGAAGAGGGAGAAGACACCATTGCACAACTCGTTGGCAATTGCAGTGCCCTATCATCTCGCAGATTTTGTCGCTCTAGGTCTTGATAGGATTTGACAGAACAAAGAATATTAGATTTAGTCATCAACGGTAACGGCTCTACTTTGGCCTAATATTGGTTACTTTTTAAGGTAGTCAACCATTCCAACCTAACCTAACTTATGAACTATAAAAAACGTTTAATTTCAAACGCAAGAAATAACGGTACAACAACAAAACGAAAAGTATACATACATTCAAATCTTTTTCCGTACAGGGGTACGGGTTAACCGGTATGTGTTTAAAGGAGGAGACCGAATCTCCGGCATAAAGATCACGCTACCGCGAACGCAAGACAAGGACCGTCAATGGCGGAAGATAGCTATAGCTCAGTCACAGACCCTCTAAGGGTCGTTGGCCAGATCAGTAAGTTTCACAATTCAACCAAGAATATTATCTGAGTTTGTTTCTCATACCAGATCAGCAAATTGCATTGAGTAATAAATAACATTCATTACATTCATAAATTACATTCAGTTTATGTTTAATTCAAGATGCCTGACAAGAGACTATCATGGGGAAAAGTGTTCCAGAGTTGTCTCAGATGTTTTCTTTGACCAGGCGAACAGTTTACGACATTTGAATTGTGAATTTTGTTAAGTAGAGTAGTGCGAAATCTGCAGATTTCGATATGTACTCTTCCGAGTGGGCTTAAAGAAGTGCCTGATGTTACGGTTTAATACGAAAAAATAAGAAAGGTTAAAAAACATAAATAACAAATCAAGAGTTGATCGCAAGAAATGAATGCTTTCGGCACAGCATGCTGAAAACCGTTGTCTTTTCTCACGCTGATGACTATTGGCATTTTGTTATATTCTGCGACGAGACCAAGATTATACTCTATTACAATAATGGACCCAAGAAAGTATGGCGAAAGCCATTAAAACTGTCAAATTTGTAAAAACATCACTCATGATGTGTATCTCTAGCAAATGAATTCGATATTTAAAATTATTTATTATATGTATTATGAATATATAAACATATGTAGATTTAAGTAATCAGTATTTAAACATATTGAGGTGTCATCTTGTCAACCGTCCTAACAAATTTGGTGTTATCCCTCCGATAAGAATATCAGGCGGTAAATGCGTCTGCTCAGACCCATATATGAGTCTATATTAATTACATATATTTCACGACAGTGGACATAATATGACGAGAAATGTACTAAATGTTCATGTTTTAGTATTCGTGGATAGTACGGTTGGATGTGTGCATGTTTTGTTTGAAAATATGATAAAACGAATGTTTTAGTCCGTTTGACAAGGTGCGGGAACCTTAATTTATTATCCAATAAAATACATTATGAAGAGCATCCTGGTTTGCACTTATACCATTGTATAGAATGTTCATTCAGGCAAATAGGGCGAATGCATATGCAGCAATGATATCGAGTTTTACGTCGCTTTTCTGAAGAAGAACGGCAAAGATAGCATGATGAACGCGTGGAGGCTACCTCAGCATCCGGTACCTGAAAATAACGAAATATATATTATCATTATGTACATTTCGAGGATTTTTACAACGACATTGAAGAGATTCATTGCTTGTTTGGTGTGAACAAACCTACGAATTAATGCGCTGCTCGCTGGATGGCATTACCAGTTGTATGGCAGTACCAACTGAACGGCGTTGGCCGCTGTTTTTAGCTGGATTCAACTCGTCATAAGTAATGAACGAGACTAAGCCGGCGACATCAAACATGTTGTTAAACAACGCTTAAAAGAATATTCAGTTAACATCTGATCCATTGTGTCCACGTTTGATTGCAGTCCAATATTAGATTCAGCTTTGATGTTTTTGATGCATCTGTGCCAAGGCGGAGTGAACGGTGTACAGTATGACTACTGGCTTATTTGGCTTTGCCGTATAGGAACACAAAGCGATATCATTATTTTGAAAGTAAAATATTGTAATATTCAATGCACGTTTTGGTTTCGACAATTAAGGAGGCATGAAGGCCTTGGTTTTTCTGAGGGAGCCCACAAGCGCCACATTTCGATATCTACCAATTTTTATGACGAAAAGTTGTTGAAGGCTCTTTCCCAAGAGTGCAACCGTTATAGATGTGGATGCATGTAGTGAAGAGCTTGAACAGGTTGAAAGACATGGTGGCCTTGTAGATGGGCATATTGTAACTCGCACACAATTCTTTTCTGTCTGCGAATTAGCGTGGGATACAAAAAAGGCATACATTTCGTCCTCTTTTGTCCTGTTAATCATTGGGATGCTCTTGGTTCCATAGCCGGATGGATTTGAAGACTTCTCGATTAGTTTCTCGCACAAAATTTTTCGCGATTTCGGTGGACAACAACGATTTGACGATCGTTGTTGCACATTATGGCCTTCCAGAAGGGAGTGGATTCGCATTCTATATCTTGCCATCTTTCTATCGTTCGAAAGAGAAAACCTCTTCCTGAACAGGAGCAGCCACGTAGTCTAGTGCAACAGCACTGGATGAAGGCACTGCCGTTGTTGTTTCTTTGTTCAATTGCTCCGCATAATCATCATTCTTAAGATCCAAAACTGCCTCTAACTTAATTTCCTGTTCAATAACATTTTCATCTTCTGGCGCTCATTCTTCATCGGCCAAGTCTTCGCCTGATTCGAATGAGTCGCATTTCATCCCTATAATATGTTCCATTTCCTTCTCAACTCGCTGTCGTTCTATCGAATTCCAATTTAAACCATTATTGTAACAAAGAATATCACCTTCACTGCCTTGTCGCACCATTTTACTAGAAACGATAAACACAAAAAAAAATTGACGCGCGAGCTTAACACTATTCAAAAATGACTTATATCTCCCGAAATAATCAAAGAGCACGCGAACTAATTACCTGCAATTTTTTCGATAGAAAACTAAATAGCACTTGTAAAAAATCTAATATAAAATCACCAGCAAATTTGCTTTCGATATTCGCATTGTGAATCTTACACATCAACTGTGGGTCTTCTCAGACATAGGTCGTTAGTTTACAGAAATACCAAGAAAGGAACTTAAGTTCATTTCAAAACCGATTTGGTTTAACCAGACCTATACGCATATCGAGGGGTTTGGTCTGCAATAAGGGCCACGAATAGGCGAAACGAGCTGGTCTTAAGGTAAATGAGAATAAGACGAAATGTATGCTGTCGAGCAAGAAACGATCCGGCGCACACCACCAAGGGCAAAACATCACAATCCTTTGGGCATGCGTGCAGTGTCCGGTTATGACGTCTAATCAGATTGAGTGATCGTTTGATATTAAGTGATGGACATATTTCCTTTGTTTCAATTCATGTGGCTGTTGATTTTGGGTATCTTGAGCAGATGATAGGCGATTGGCATTTACAGTGGTACTACTCCTAATGCTAGAGAAGATAGTGTACCACACCTAGCGAGTTCATCGGCTTTGCAATTACCCGGTATAAGGTGTACGTATATGTTATGTTAAAAATTATTGGCCAAGAAGATGAGCAGGGGATCAGCCAGCGTAAAAATCTTATAAGCGATGCGTGTTTATAATCCCCATCGGCATTCTATGACTTTTTTACAGCTGAAAACCACAGAAGACATCTTGACCCTTTCATGTATATTGAGCTTTCAATTTATTTTGTTGTCGATCATGAGACCCAGACATTTCGCACTGGCGGTGATTTGCAAAGTTGAGCTGTAAAGGGTGGAATTGTGTACTCTCTGGTGAATATTACAAATGTCGTTTTTGGGGGTAACGCTAAGGGTTTGTATCAATGCTTCCAGCTTATCGAATACATTGTATTATGTTTCTTGTGGTGTAACAGTAATGTGTGAAGAGTTTAGGGAACTGTTATTAAATCCTGACGAATATAATCCATAAAACCATTTGACGAAGAATAATAAATAGGCAAAGACTTAACATTAAAGCAACGAGAGAATGTTTATTATTCGATCTTGAAAAGCATTTTTGCTTCTATTTATAGAACCTTGATGATTTTCCACAAATGCAACATTAAAAAAATTAAAGCGTAGTATATTATCTAGCGCTGTTCATTTCATTCCCTTTAAATCAAACAACTCTTACCTTCATTCAAATGTTATAAATAAATTATTCACATACTGTGTCGCTTATTTCCAAAAATAATGTTGTGACGTTTCCTAAAACGACTTGCCCAAGCTTCTGAACATTTGAAATCTTTTTTCCCAAGCAATTCCGCAAATTTGTTTGCTTGACTCTTAAGAATTGGCCCATTTATTGGAATGTTGACGCTTTTTTTGCTCTTAAGCCACTTTAATAGAGCTTCATCAATTTCGGGGTAAGACGAGCGTCGAATTCGCTTTGATTTCAAGCAGCAATCTTCAAAGTTTCTTTTTATTTTTTCCCGATTTTTCCAAATTGTTGATACTGTTGAATGGGAAATGCTTAATTCCTGAGCTAGATCGTAATTTTTTTCTCCATCCTCCATACGAGTTATTATTCTTATCTTGTCCTCTAATGAAAAATGTTTCCTTTTTTTTGAATCCATAACATTGCCTATAAAACCAATCTGAGTAAAAGTGACCACAAAACAAATAACAAAATTCAAACCTTCAAGACGATTATATGTCAAGGCGGTCCTACTGACTAATGAACTGAAAAGCAAAAATAAACCAATATCTGCATCAGATAGTCGAGAATCAAAATTAATTAATCTAACCCTTGTGTCAACACCCCCAACACTCCTTATTCGAATTACAATCGAGACGGGCTTATGAGAAACCTAGCACCTAGCCATAAAAGCACAACAAAAAAAAAAACAAAGATAATAGTATGTTTGAGGCGAAAGGATATCCTCACATACCCGAGTATACATAAAGCAAAGTACAAAACATACAATAAAAGAGCACGCATTTTTTAAATGTGAAGTAAAGACAACGAACACTTTATTTTCATAAACAGTAGTTAGGTACACTGGTTACAAATAGTATGTTTAGTGGAATGTTGATCGCAAATGGGTTTTGTACATTTCTCACAAGCTTTTCTGGTCGGACGTCGTTTTACACACATAAAACAATTGCCTTTCTGTTTGATCCTTCCTGATGCATCGCGTTTGGAACCAGAATGTTCTCCTTCAGAAACGGAAGGTAAGGAATAACCTAACATGGCCGCCAAAGCAGTTCTAGTGGAAAAAATTTGTGAAATCTGTGCATTTGCTGTGCATACCCGGGTATGTTGGATTTGGGCGTTGACAGAAGTGTTAAAGCTGCTGCAAAAAAAATGAGTGAACAATTTAGACCGAAAATCCAAAATGGATTCTAAGGTAAAACATGCTATTTTCATCATATATCGTTCAAATTTATACATATTTCATTTTTCCTCGTTTTCTTGTGAGCAGCACTTAGAGTATGACATGACATAATTTAAATGATGCATTCAACGCCTAAGACAGTCATGTAGAGCGCGTGGACAACACTTTCCAGCCCGAAGAGACTTGGACTCTGTAATAGACGACGAAAGGAGGCATCTGACAAAAGATATTACAAGCTGGAGATTAGGTTAGGTTAGAGTGGCTGACCTTAAAGAGAGTCAAGCTCGGTCAAGTAGCAGCAATTGCAAAGGTTTTAACATGGTTTCTTCTTCCTGTTCATCCCTGCAACTTCTGCAGAAATCGTTATCTAGTCTGAGGCCTTAAATGCCAATGGCATAGCGCCCGGTTGTCACCGATGAGAGATCTAAGATTAGGCGTACTCATTCTGATCAGATTGTGAGCGTTTTGGATAGTAGGCATAATTGCTTTGCAAGAAGACCATCTACGTTTGCTGGGAGTAAACGTAAGCATGTTTAGCGACGGCAGTTCCCCTGCTTCTCTTGAATGTCACTGTGTACGGTTACCCACATGAATAGGATGCTGAAATACTTGGACATATCGTTAAGAGATAGGTGGTAATTGAGGGCCGTCTTGGAGTGAAATGTGACTACACTCAGAGATTTGTTCGCTGCCCTGGCTGTCCGAACAGATGACAATATTCTACATATTACATAACTTACATATATTACATTGTTGTTGTTTTTTGCAATATAATCTTTATTCGCTATGGTCTCTGAAAACTGAAAAACCCTACAGTAAGAGGGTAGTCCGAATGAAAGTTTGCATATCCTTAGAGCTGACTCCCACACCCACTAACTCGCTCATCTTCGACCCATCTGTTTAAACTCGAAGAGGACCGCCCACGCCTGGTGGTCCAGTAAAATCTGGAGGGTATGCTGGTTGAGAAATTTTTCTCAAATATGAGATTAGTTATCGTGAGGTGTTTTCTTGTAGGAATTCAAATTTATCGAGAATGGTCCGGAACCAGGTGGAGATAATTGTTTCTTTCACACCCATGAATGCAAAATATCATTTCCATGCTATGTAACCGTTCTCATAGGCAACATCTTTATAATCGACGTTTCATTGCGACAATTTGTGTGAAAAAAGTAACTGCCATTATACATAGGTTTAGGATAGGGTTACAAATTCTTTCAGTTAATGCGTATGCTAGTTGGTAAAATAAAAACATAATTACCACTCCTTGTGTTCTTTCGCCAGATGTACTTGCAATTCTATATTAGAACTGCAAATGAACCCACATTGGTTGCATACCAGCGACCCGGTGTCATCCGAAATCTCCTCTAAATGTGGAACCATATAAATTGAAAATTAAAATGTAATTCATGAAAATATAAGAAAGTCAAACCTTTTCTCTTGATTTCTTCTTCGTGTTTCTTTTTGTGACTTTCAAGAAAATCCAGTCTTTTGTATGTTCGACCACAGAAGGTACATTCCAATTTGTGTGTTTTTTTTTTTTTGTTTGACAGTGGCTCATCATAGTCACTGGCTGTTGAGTCGTACCTATCTGATGTAGATATTTTATTTTCCGAGAAAGTCTCGCTATAATCGTTTAACACTTCATTTTCAATTTTAATTTCCGGAAAAACTATTATGTTTGCGTCATTTGGAATGTCGATAGGAAATTCGGAAAGGCAATCTGTTTGCTTAATTGAACCATTTTTAATGTACTCGAGAAAGTTTTCATTATTTTGCTGAGATTTCTTGATAAAGTTGTATGCTGCGGTCAGATCCTTTACACAATTGAGGCAAAGTTTTGTCGGTGAATTGGCCAGACCTGGCTTTATCTAAAAAAAATAAAAAATGCAATGCCTGAAAATATGAGGTACCTTATATTTAGAGCTTTGTATAGCTAACTTTAACGAAAGACTACATAATAACCAAGTGCACGCTACACAAAATTTCGTTTCGAAATTTTTGCTCGCTCGGTTATATAATACTTCTGTTCTTTCTGCTGTTCTTAGAGCTTTCGACGATTTGTTGTGTGTTTCCTATTATACTACGTTTGGTGAAAACAGAACTAAAACTCATTTTGCTCTTTTTTCTTGACTGTGTTTGCAAAAGTGGTAACACATGCCCTTGCACATCTATACACCATTTTTTTTTTTTTGACGATATCCTATGCTCCAATGCCAGGAATCAATGATGAATGAAATTTCAAATCATGAAACTAAAAACCGAGAAAATCAATAAATATTTTGTTTAATGGATTCTGTCCCCAGGGTCCTAACCTAACGGTTTTAATGACTTTTCATCCCATACAGTTTAATTATCCCTAGGTTAGTGATAATCGAAATTAATTTTGTAACGCAGTTCAATAGTAAAGTTGAAAGAGACGGACGTGATCCGTTACTCCAAGCGAGTGAACTCACAACACTGTATTTAATTTGCATAGATTAGGTATAAGCATACGAAGAGGGCCTTAGTGTTTTCTGTTTTGTGTTCGTTTGGTGAAGGGTGATCTTTCAGAAGGAGCTTTCGTGCATTTGAGAGCTTTTAGTAAAAATGTTCAGATGCACTATCTTGGTATTACAAAAAAGACTCGAAAAAGTTAAGACACACAAAAGTTAAGTAGGTTTCAGTCTCCATGGGCTTCTCTAAAAAGTTACGTCTTATTATACGCTTATACAGTTTTGTACATACATATGTATGTGCAGCAAAAGGAAACCATGAAACACAAATGGGAGATATTACGATTTCCGTGGTTTCTGGTTTTGAAAACGGAGTTTGTAGAATTCTACTTCGAATTAGTACTATGATATGATTTATGCGTGTGCATCAGGGCCGTAGCTAGGAGGGATATTATAGACCAGTGCCCTACCTTAAATTACTAATAGGTACCTTAAGAAATAAAAAACTGTAATGAATTTTTTTAATTCCATAGTTTGATGTGATTGAAAAGTAAATTCTAGCCCTACCTTAATTCAACTCTGGCTACGGCCCTGGTATACATACTGGATACATAAACTTATATTCTTATGTTGAAACATTTATCTAACTCCAATTATTTTTTTTTTTTTATCATCGAAGATCAAATCCCATTTACTAACCAAATTACTTAAAATTCAACACAAACAATTGATAACTTTTATTTTTAAGCACTTTTTGAACTTACTTCGATTCTTACAACTTGGCTAAAGACATCGCCCAGTGTAAGCTTATGGAACATCTCTGATTCTTCAAATAATATTTTATATTCTTCGCATTCCTCAAAACATGCTCGACAAACTTCCTCAATATTTACATTATTGAAAAGAGACATTGTAAATCCTTTTCAATGAAATTAATCGGGTGTTAATTTTCTCATTGATCCTGGCTGCACTATACCACTGAAAAATGTATTTATTTATACTCAAGTCAAATTGAGTAGTAAAACTGTCAGAGGTGATTCTAGTCAGGGATGGTATATTTTGTAATGATATGGGTGCAGTTGCACTTTAGATAGATTAATGGTATAATTTTACTTAAGGCGGCCTACACACTATCAGTTCTCTAAAGATATACCTAGAGTATCATTTCATATTAATTTCATCAAAGATACACACTATAATTACAATTTCTCACACATTTGAGTCACTGACCATGATCACAGAATAATTACTGTCTTAAATTAGCCGTTCACAGTCGGCATAAAACTATAGGTCCCTTCCTCCCGTGGGAGAACAATAGCAGACACAACACGAGTGGTTGCTAAGAAGCTAGCTTTTTCGCCACACTAGCGAAGTCCACGAACATTTTCAATCCTTCATCACACTCTACATCATTTCTGTCGCCATTTTAATTCCAAACTACATTGTGATAGTCTGTATCATTTTGTATTCCGTGAATGACGTTAAAAATTATAGTGTGTAGGCGCTCCATCAAGGTCGGTAACTAACTCTCAGAGATCTTCAAAGTTAACAAGGCGACGCGCTGTCATGTGACTTTTTTTTTCCTGGCATTTTCCATGGAGGCGGCCAAAATGGGTTTAGCGATGAGCGAGGGCAAAACGAAGTATATGCTCGAGAAAGGACGCGCAACATTGATGACTCGGCCTGAACGTCATCATAGACCAAGCTAACCTTATATAAGATTATAAATTCAATCAACAATCTTTGGTGTTGTTTGCGTTCATGGCTTTTGGAGAAGAAGATTCAACCATGAACTGTACGGGCTGTACAGCGACATGAGCCTAACCAGGCGTCTACCTAAGCTACGTCTTCGGATTCTAGGTCATGTAGAGGGTATGGACAACTTAGCTCCTGCCCGAAGAATTTTCGACTCCGTACCAGTGCGACAACGCAATAGAGGACGCCAACGAAATCGAAGGCGCACACAACTGGAGAAGAACCTTAACCAAATTGGAGGCAACTGTCTACATGTTAGTTGAGGCCCAGGTCCACAACCGACTGTAGCGCCACTAGAAGAAGAAGAAGAGGCTACTTGAATACAATAAATTACAATTTGAATAGCGGCGTTCAGGCACAACATTTTTTTGCCCGGCGGCATATTGGTGGTTAGCGTTCACACCAGAGATGACCGTTATGTTTCCTTTTTGTAATAACTACATTTCTTTTGCCTGCTACTCAATGTGGTAGTACATATATGTGTATAAAATGTATGTAACGTATAATATCTTTTTAATTATCAATTTTACGAGTTGTCTGTGCTTATTAAAATACTGACAAACGAAAATTGTGGACACAAAAATGTGGAATGAAAGATATACTTTTGCTTTTAGTGAATTTTTATTAACAACTTCATATGCAATTTTATAAAGTTTTTGGAGAGCAAGTCATCTACATTGACTTTATTGAAAATGTCCTTCAGTTAAACCATTTTCATCATAATTTCATCAAGTCAGTCTATTCTGCCACCTCTGGTTCGCACACAACAACTTTTCAGTATTAGGAGAAACTTCGAAGTATTCGAATCAGTCGAATATAAGGGCGTAGCGCGCATTGGTTTATGTTCTTGCTGATGGATGAAATACTGAAAACCATGGATAAAATAAAGAAATATTTTCTGTTCCATAATCTTGTTAAGAGAATTAAATGAAAATTCACACGATGATTTTCGCAATTTGCGGATATATGAAGAGTTATTGAGAAAAATAAGCCCGCACAGCAAATGAAAGGACACTATTTTAACAGACGCTATTAAACAACAAGAACGTTTGTGAGCAACCCTGAGATTCTTGGCAACAGAAATATTAGATTTTAACAACCGAATTGCAAAATCCACCTCTATTTCTTTAACATTTTATTTGTGCATTGTGATGTGCACTCACTTAAATCCCAAACAGAAATGAAAACTCTACTGAAGTTGTACAACACGTGTTCACACCTAACTACAAGTCGATCAGTCAAACTGAAAAGTCAAAATTTTTGTCTACCGCACTACAAGTCTGCCGATTTGTAGTAACAAGAATTCAGTGAACGTTGCCATCAAAATGCGGCTGTCATGTATATCACCTATCTTAAAATTGTTTTTCACACAGTGAATCGAGTCCTGTGAGTTTACCAGTCAGATTTCCAAGTGACTAAAATGCAAACATTTGCGTTTCTCCACATGCCGAAGTTCTCATTAAAATCGTGCTTCCAAGATTTCCAACACCGTACCCCTAAAACATGCAAATACGATCCACTTGTGCTTGACAAAAAAATGTCCATCCAAAATTTTCCAATTGGATTCTATTTGTCAATTTCCAACTGTCAAATAACTCACCTACACGTTTTTCTTGTGGATTCAATTTTTATAACCATTTATTGTGGAAATTGCATCAGTTATTTTCAATTATTTTCATTTTACTGAACGTGACATAAAGAAAAGAATTATTGAAAGGTAACATGTCGTGGATTTTGGGAAGAAATCATCCTCAAAACCAAAATCAGGAAACTGGTGATGGTGGAGAGAGTGGAGTTAGCACTGCAGGCCAGGCAACTGGTGATCCCGGATTATCCAAGGCAGAGAGAAAAGCAATGGAAGCATATCGTTTCGATTCATCAGCTTTAGAGCGAGCTGCAGAAGCCGCTAAAACCCTGGAGAAGTCCAGTAAGTTGAGCATATTTGATTATGCAATAGGGGCAATGAATTGAACCCATGACCCTTTGTTACAGAACATGCGAGAGAAGCTCTTGATCTTTCTAAAATGCAAGAAACCTCTAGACAACAGGAATATATGTCTAAGGTTAAGGAATATGAAGCACATATTGAACAGGCAAAAGTAGAGCAGAAGCGCATTGATCATGAGGAACGTCGTAAAACATTGATTGTAAGTTAAAAATGATATTAGAACATTGAGCTCAAACCAAATGTCCATTTACTTAGGAAGAGACAAAGCAGCAGCAACAAAGGGCGCAGTATCAAGATCAGCTATCAAGGCGTCGTTATGAGGATCAATTGGCACAGCAGCAGCGCGTACAGGAAGAAAATTTAAAAAAGTAAAAATTGTCTTCCAACTTTCATTGGCAATCATTTACAATCATCAGCTTTTTTTAGACAGGAAGAAAGTGTTGCCCGTCAGGAGGCAATGCGCCGTCAGACTATTGAACATGAGATCGAGATGAAAGAAAAAAATCGTTTAAAGTTGTTGGAACATGAGGTACGGACGAAAGCTAAGGTTGAACGGGAAAATCGAGACATAACCTTAGAGCAAATTCGTCTCAAAGCTCAAGAGCATCGCACAACAGTTCTCGAGGGAATCAAGTATGCTTCCATCATTAACGTTTAATTTGACTCGATTCTAAATATAAATCATTTTCAGGACTGCAGGCACTGTTGTCGGAGCCGGTTTTGAAGCCATGCTTACTGATTGGGACAAAGTTCTAACGGCTGCTGGTGGGTTGTCTTTAGTGGCGCTCGGTGTTTACTCCGCTCGGGGGGCCACAGGAGTAGTTTCTAGGTACATTGAAGCTCGCATTGGAAAACCGACTCTTGTCGGTGAAACCTCCCGTTTTGCCTTGACTGACGCACTCAAAAATCCTCTTCAATACCTGAAACGCTTGAAATCGAAGCCAAGCGATGCCCTTCAGGTAGGTGCACACGGTTTGTGTCCAAAGAATCACTTTGAGCTTGATCATATTTTAGGGAGTCATTCTCAACCCAAATTTGGAAGAGCGTCTAAGAGACATTGCTATTGCAACTAAAAATACTCGCCAAAATCGTGGTCTCTACCGCAACATCCTTATGCATGGTCCCCCAGGCACAGGTAAGACAATGTTTGCAAAGAAGCTAGCGCAGCATTCAGGAATGGACTACGCTATTATGACTGGTGGCGATGTGGCGCCAATGGCAAAGGAAGGTGTCACAGCAATTCATAAAGTCTTTGATTGGGCAAACACAAGTCGACGTGGTCTTTTGTTGTTCGTTGATGAGGCAGATGCATTCCTGCGTAAACGATCATCGGAAAAAATCTCAGAAGATCTCAGGGCTGCACTCAATGCATTCTTATATAGAACATCAGAGCAGAATCCAAAGTTCATGCTGGTCCTAGCTAGTAACACACCGGAGCAGTTCGATTATGCTATCAATGATCGTTTGGATGAAATGGTGGAGTTCCATTTACCTGGTCTCGAGGAGCGTGAACGATTGTTGCGATTGTACTTCGATAAATTTGTTCTGGAGCCTGCTGCTCAAGGTGCAAAGTAAGTACAAATTGCATTTGTTCATCACTCCATCTTCCAGAGCACGTTCATAAAAAGATATTTTCAATTTTCACAATAGACGTTTCAAGTTGGAGCAATTTGACTACGGTACCGCTTGCTCGAAAATGGCGAAACTGTGCGAAGGAATGTCCGGACGTGAAATTTCTAAACTAGGAGTCTCATGGCAAGCAGCCGTGTATGCTTCAGAAAATGGAGTTCTGACCGAAAAGATGGTTATGGATCGTTGCTTGGCAGCAGTAGAACAGCACAAGCAAAAGGTAAGCTTTAACATCCAACTTATATAGACTAAGCTGACTTCGTATTTCAATCTCAGGTGGCATGGCTGTCAGAAGAAGAAAAGGGAGACCACAAATCCATCACCGGAGGTCAACAGCAATAATCACAATATTCACATCATTAACTACTTTAATCTAAGACCTGAGTTCACTACGAAATTTTTTATTTTTTACCAAATGCATTCGTTTAGATTTTATTAGCACATGATCAAACACTTGTACGCGCACCTCAGGATAGAGAAAAATTTCGATATTTTCTTAAATGCGTAACAGTTTTTGTGAATTTATGTTCGTGTGAATATCGTCAACAACATGATAGATAGCATTGCTTAAGCGGCTCCACAAGTGATGATTTCCTTTTCTATTACTCTGAAATCAAGGCATTTGTGTTCCACTGAAAACGATCGCGCTTTTTTAAGACTGACAAACCATTTTCAATTCCATGGGTTTTGTTTTAAAAGGCCTTATGCAGACGACTGCCTAGGAATGAGAATTTTATTAACATAATTATTCTTACGCTGTATATGTATATGATAGTAGGTAGCATAAGCGATGATATAATGTTGACGCATTCCTCCTTGCATTGGCATGCTACTGGGAAATTTATATTAAACTTCCACTGCCATGTGAATTTTTGTGTTTATATACGATGATTCTATATAGTTACGTTTGTACAATTCTATTGTACGGTGTTGTGTATCAACAAATTTAAAAATAAAATAAAACATTAACGTTGTTATAAATTAATTGTTTTACGTTGCTGTTGAGTTCATAGTCGATCCAGAGGGGAATATACTTTAAATCATAAACTTCGAGGCACCACAAAAGACAAAAACAAAATTGCCAAACAGCTGATCTATGCTTTGGGTATTCCAGACAATTAGAACTGCATTAGTCAGTCTGAAACAACCCCTGTGGGACTCAATGTTGAGCAGCTTCCGACCCACTCATCATGACATTCGAGAACGAGGTGGTTTAAGAATGTTCCAAAACTCGTTGGAACGGGAGAATGCGGAAAATGATGATGATGACAGCCTCGAGCAGTTGAAAAACAAAATACAGGTGGAATCGCTTTAAACCTTGTGGGACATGCATCAAGCTTAGGCTACATACTACATTAAAAATAAGTGTATTATTCTTCACTAAGTCGAAGCCTACCTAAATGTACAGTGCTATTCATGAGATCCTTTCAAACTTTACGAATTGACTGATTACAAAATTAAGAAAATTATTAATAATATGTCTGAGGTGAGTTCGATTACACTGCATCGATTTTTTATGTTTTTGTGAGTTCAGTTATTTGCTAAGTTTGCAAAGAAACTTCAAAACATTTATTCTAAATTGTTTGTACCACGCTATTAACATTCGTTTTATGGTTTTTAAATGAAAATTACATTCAATACCCATGCATTCCCGCCTTAAAGGTGAATACCGACTCCGATCATTAAATGTCACATTAATGACTGACATTCGAATTGCCCATGTAAATTTCTACTTATTCTAAAATAAATTTTTAATGGTGGTGAAAATATAAGACAAGTTTTTAAGTGAAAAAAATTGTTAAAAAGCAATTTTTACTGCAAAATTGTAAAAATGTATTCTGGTGGGGACTCTAGTGGAGATGGCGTAAATAGCCGGAATCAATTTAATTGGCAAATTACATCACAGACATCGTGCAATGTAAATTCTGGCGGTGTAATTGACTGGGCATCTCTTGCCCAGCAATGGATACAGATGAAAGATTCAGGTGCAGGGCTACCCGATACACCTCCTCCCCCCATTATAAGTGCCAACACAAAATCAAATAAAATTACAAAATTTGATGAACAAGGTGAAGCTGATATGGAAGTTGAAAAAGAAGATGAACAACAAATTGTGGGATTCGGTCAAACTATAACTTCCTCGCAAACAGAAAATCTAAATACTGGCCGTTGGTTCCCACCCCAAGATACAGTGCCATATTGTAAGCTCAATTGTAAAAATTATAGTTTTCCTAAAATAATGAGTTTCCTTGCTTTATCAAAAGGTGCTCCGCAGCAAAATCAATGGACATCGTGGTCAACCCGAGTGACGTTACCACCCCCCGCATTGCATGTCCCAATCACTACCGGTTCATTAACACCGCCCATTCCTAAGGAGATAGTACCCAGTACGACACCACCTCTGAAAGGTATTCCAAATCTTCCAAAACATCCCAGTGAGATGACGTCAATGTTACCCAATAAGGAATCACTGGAACTTCCTCCTATGGATGCAGCAAAACGAAAGATTTTACCAGCATGGATACGGTAAGAAACCGTAGTGGAATGCGCTGCACTTTGCTGAAACATTGTCGAAATTTTAGTGAGGGGCTCGAAAAGATGGAAAGGGAGAAACTTAAGCAATTAGAAAGAGGACATAAAGATAAAGATCCCAGCATAGCAGGTACACCGACAGCAGATAGTGATATAAATAGTAAAATTAAAACTATGGTAAAAAATAGCATCATGGAAATGGTAAATATTTTCTCTAAGTCCCAAGTTAATCGCCTCTCTATTAATGGATAGGAAAATATTTCACTGTCTCTAAATGTTCCACACTCCCTCCTGCTAGTTGTATACATATATACATATATCCTTAATCGTTTGTAATCCTTATGCATTAATGAATGAAAATTTAGGAAGGCGAAAGTTCAGGTAATGAGGCGGCGGTGGCTACTAAATCGCCTGCTCCCTATGATGTTGACACTGATCGAGAGGTCGCATCAGCCAGCACACAGCTTTTAACGAGCGTCCCACAAGAACGCGTGAATTCGTTATCGGGTAAAACATATGAAGAGAGAATGGCTGATATGGTAGGTGGCTCTATAATGCTGTGTGCAGTTACTGTGTGTGAACAGTGTGAAAATATTTATTTGTATATTTTTTGTTTTTTTTTTTTGCAAAAATTAGATGATTGCTGTGCGAAAAACTTTAACGGAACTTCTTCTTGAAGTAACTAACGAAGAAATAAGTAGTATAGCATACGAAGCAATTCGAAAAAGACGAGCAAAAGGTAGTTTTGGTTTCTTATTCCTAACAGCCATATAAAATATTTATAAAAAAGCAAAACAATTGGACTTTGTGATGAAAAATAAGTGAATGCAAACAGGCAAAAAAAAACCATCAATCTCATCTCATAAATAATTGTTCTTCCTTCACATAGGGATGAAGATACTCTTATTTGATTTGTTTCTTAATACCTCTTGAATAATTTATTTAAAAAACCTTATACTATTGTGTACATAAAGCGTCATCGGCTCAAGTAATCCGCAAAAGCGCAATAACCTCCATAACCGGCAAATTAGGTAAGTCAACAAATTACTTTTTTGTTTTGTTTTTTTGTATCTCCTCATTATTTTAGCATAATAATATTTTTCTCCTTTCTCTAAATTAAATGGATTAGTTATTCATAATTCGCCTGTATTCCTAATTATGTCGGCATTTGGTTGTTGGCTCAATGCCAAATGTCTGCCATTGCACATTCGATTCCATAGCAGCAATTACTAACCACTTTTTGAAACTGATATCGTATTGTGTAAGGCAATTGGTTACTTCCATTTCAATGATTTTTCCGCAGTTTAAGTGCATATGCGGTTTATAATATACTTCATTTGTGGATATGCTCTCAGACTATAGTTAAGTTTGTAACATACAATGTGGATACTTCTTTAACATTATTGGTTTTCGTATATAAACTTATTCCATAACAACTCTTCATACAAATTGAATTTGATTGCATTCATATTTAAGCATGAATCTGAAAGAGAGTTTATCCAAATGACAATAATCCAAGCTTTGTAGTATAAAATAACGTACAAAACCTAGCAAGTCAAGAAAGGGGTGCGAGCTGATTGTATTGATTTTTGAGTAAGCACTTGTCATGCACTTTGCATGAAGGTTAAGAAGTTGCTAGTGACTTGAGGAGAGATTTTGTTGTCCCTGTCAAGAATAGGCTTTATTCTTGCAGAATATGCAGGAGGTCGTAGATATCTTGTAAAGAAAGGAATACTCCTGTTGAACTATTTGGTTTCTTCGATCCAAATGCAGGCGTAATCATATAGAATGTAACCACTATCACACAGAATGATGAGTTACATCACCGGAATTGTGTCCTTTTTGTTTCCTTTGCAAATTTTGAAATTCAATAAAATTATTCTTTGTCTAGTGGCGCTGACACCAAGTTGGTTGAGGTCATTACCAATTGTGTGCGCCATCGGTTTCGTGGGCTTCCTCTATCGTGTAGTCCCATTGGTTCTGAGTTGAAGACTCTTCGGCCTGGACAATGTTGTCCATATGCTCTACATGGAGCAGCTTTCTTAGCCGTTGAGTCTGTAGAAGCTTAGCTAGACTTTTGCCGCTGTATTACGGTACAGATCTTCAGAACCCATCAACGCAAACAGGACCAATGTTTGAACGTTGGCCATTTAGTATCGTGAAAAAAAAAAAAACACTTTTTTGTTCAAGTTAGACTTTTGATAATACTTGCAGGTGAGCGTCCTACACTACAAAGTGTGTTTCGTCCGAACATCGGAATTTGTTCTTTGGTTGGTGCATCCAGCTTTTGCAATCAAATCGATTCATGCTCATTGCCGTATGAACATCTACTTACATTTGTCGTAGCCTTTGGTTTTGATTTTTAATTTTGTTTGCTCATCATCGGTGGTTATAGCTTTTTATTAAAGAAAATTCCTCCACTTCTGTTGCACCCAGAAGGATATATCAAAATTGTTTTTTTAACTCCAGCTGTTGGTGTGTAGTCGCCTTCAAAATTATTAAATTTACCAGCATTTTCCTATTACCTTTCAATGCAACATAATACCGCTTTTGACACAAAAAAAAAACTGTAAATAAATACATTCCTAGTAAACTGTATATGCAATCAAACAAAAAAAAAAGTATTAGTGCAACGATAACTTTTAGGTCTTGAAGCATACGCTGACAGCGATACAGACAATAGTGCATCCGACAATGACACTAACAACGATGAAAGTAGGCGGTCGGATGACGAAAACGATTCTGAAGAGGAACTTAAGGTGTGTATTATTTTTTTCAATTCTCACGTCCACAATTGATTCGAGTTCGATTTTGAAGGCAAATATTCGAATTTGTAAACGCGCTTTTGCAAAGACTGTGGAAGAAATCGAAGAGAGAATTCAAGCAGCCGCTGCGAGGGAAGAGATGCTGTTAAGAGAACGACAAAAACGAAACTCCAGAGATCACGCAGTTGAAGCACGCAGGAGTCCAATGCATAAATCAAAAGGGTTTGACAAGGAAATCGGTGAGCCACAGCCTGATAAAAAATCTAACTCAAACGGTGCGTTTGTATATATAAAACAAACAATGAAAACAAAACCATAAATGCTTTGCATTACATTCAAAATACGAATTTAATTAATAATGTGGATCCAGCTCCGCAATCGCATTTAGATTGTCCATCGAACTATATGCAAAATCCTGCATTAGAATTGTGCTAACATTAGTCTACTCTTTTCCTTTTATTTTTACTTCTCTTTTATAGGCAAGCGAAGGAAAGAGCGCACATCTCGTTTTAGTGACAATAAAGATTCCAGAAATCGAGCTGCAACCAATTATTTCCCTGTACCGAGCATAAGTTCGGGAAATTTATCATCGCAAGCAGTACCGGGATCCGGATCATCAGGCAATGCGCCAACAAATGTGGCTTCGGCAAAGTATAAAGTTAACAATGCTTCGGCTAGTTCTTCCCTAGCTGCGCCTTTGCCAAATGATAAACGATCGAGTAGTAGCTACAGTGCCAATAAATTATCAAAACCAACGCCAACAGTCACATCATCAACAACATCCAAACATCACCGACACAGTGATTCACCATCCAATTCTTCCGACTCCTCTTCAAGCGGAACCCGCAGCTCTCACAGCCGACGATCCAAATACAGTGCTTCACGCCATAAGCGCTCATCCACAGAGCGATCAAAAAGATCTCATTGTAGCAGCTCATATCGAAGCAGTCGCAGGCGGGATTCGTCCGACTCTAACGATAACGACCACTACAAAAAACATCGACAAGCAACGACCACTTCATCTTCCTTATACTCTCGAAGACATGGTCGTCGTAGATCTGATTCAAGATCGTCTCGTTCACGAACGAGATCTAGGTCACGATCGAGATCCACAACGTACAGCTCAAGTCGACGAACTGATCGTTACTAGAGCACACGAGAGAATTTCTTTTATTTTCAGGACCTTACGTTTAGAAACAGTCTCGTGTGATGTATACTGCACAGGGCTTTAAAAGCTAACTGTTACGAAGTTTCAAATCAAGAAACATGCTTCCAAAAAAGAAGAATAAAAACAAAAATCCCTACTTCCCCTCCCTCCTTCAGACTAAACTTATTTTTTTTCAGAAAATTAAATAAAACAGCAGTAGAATTTCTATTCCCCGAAACTGGGAATACATGTGTATTTAGTAGCTACTTAAACTATTAGAGCCTTCGAAACTAATTAGACTAAAATAAACTTTTTAATGAAATTTGGTTGTCTTTATACTTTCTTTGACTACAGCTTCAAAATTTGAACATTATTACATTTCATCTTCTAGTTCTTCAACCATTTCTGATTGCTCTAGCTGTTGATCCTCATTTATGTCTAACAATGGCTTATCATCCTCGCCCTGTGAACCAGTACCCGGTGCCTTTGTCCTCCAACACGGTCGATGAGGATTCGTAACCCGGATCTTTTCATACCGGTCTCGGAGGTCGTCCTCGTCTTCTTTGCTATAATGTGATGCCGATTTGCGGTGATTTTTCAAAGCAGTGCCATTAATAAAGCACTCTCCACAGACGCCGCATTTGTAGGGTTTTTCGCCAGTATGCCGTCGAATGTGCAGATTTAGATCGTTGGACTGAGCGAATGCCTTGTTGCACTGATTGCATTTGTAAGGTCGTTCGCCGGTGTGCACGCGAATGTGTCGGGCAAGTTTGTTCGGTCGCGAGAAAGCCTTTCCACAAGTAATGCATATATGCGGCTTTTCTCCGGTATGTGAGCGCTTGTGTATCATAAGGTCTTGTGATCTCGGGTAACCCTTGTCACACACGTCACATTTGTATGGTTTCTCACCGGTGTGACGGCGTATGTGAATGATAAGACTAGCTTGCGGAAAACTCTCACCACAGAAAGGACACAATCCATGCTTATAGGTGTGCTTCTTTGGACCATCGTTGGTGTTGGTCTCCTTATGCGTGGCCATATGCCTTATGAGGTTATCTTTACGTGTGAAGCTTCTCGCGCACTGCGAGCACTGAAACGTACCCAGACCCAAGTGTGATTTCTGATGGCGCACCAGAGACTCTTTTTTGGCATATATTCGACCGCACGTTGTGCACTGGAATGGTGGTTCAAGAATTTCCGTTTGTACTAATTGATTTTGCTTGGTGCAATCTGGCTCTAATTTAGGAGTAAGGCATTCACTGAAATGTATGCACGTAAAGAAAAATGCATACGAATATATTTTATGATCAAATTCGTTACCTATCCGAAAGTTTTTCCTCTTCCATTTCTGGTGAAGTGGGTGTTTCCGACTTAATCAGCGCATTGCTGTCTGTATCAGCATCAATAGATAGATTGCATTCTATGGGTAGTGCTGAAAAAAAAAATGATAATAAAAGTTCAAATGGATTTGAATTTACATTGAGCACAATCTAAGTTGCGTTGTATTCTATGAACTGATTGTAGAGTTGAGTCACCACTACGACCGGACTTGGAGGTGGTCACATCACAACTGCCCTGGGACAAGATTCAACATGTACACAAGACAGCACAGATAAGAGCTAAGATGCATTTCGTGAGTAGGTTGATTCGATACCAGGTAATCTATCACTGATATCAGTACTATGTACAGTACGATATCGACATCCATGGAGTTGTTAATCCACATGAAAACGTAGTGTGGATGGACACTGTGGCAATGCAGGGACACACCCATCCAGATAAAGCAAGCGTATTTTCGCATAAAAAATTTTATTTATTCGATACGAATAAAATATGAAAGGTATCCATACTAATTTTGCTTGTATCAAATTAAAAGTATTGAGTATATCGTATTTACCTGTAATAATTTTAAAATTAAATATCTTTTGTACATAAAGAGCACATAACACACTTATTGAATTAAGTTACTATAAGAATATTCAAATTTGAAAATATGTATATGCTGTATTTTGACGATCATTAACGCCTGTTTGCCTGTTGTATTTGGAGGAGAAGATTCAAGCGCGAAACAAGCCAAAGCCTTGAACAAGATACCCTTTTTAAATATGTTCTCAGGAACTATTAAGGTACCTTTTTTTATTAAGATATTTCATTTGTCATAAAATTTGGATTATTATTTATGTGGATCGGATCCACCATCCAACAGATAACTGCTTAAAAGTTTTGCAAAGAGTAAAACATAATTTTGAAGCATAATTTTGAAACCATGAGTTTAAAACTCAAAACAGAAATAGTTCAAATATCAAAACAAATGAAAACTAAACACCCCAGCAAATCCTCTGCGCATACTGCGTAAACCTTCAAATATTCTAACTACAGCACGGACCCCCGTTGTAAACAAAACAACCCCCGTTGGTGAGATGTTGAGTCAACTTCACACCCTTACTACTAACTGCGTACTACTAACAAAACGAAAGAGCCGCCCTTCCAAATAAAAATAAATCGATTTCTCGTTCACAATAAATCTCTCAATGCACTCACCTTCACTATTGCATTCTTCCGGTCTGACACCAACTATTTGAACAACCTCAGTCCCAGAATCTATATTACTGACACCATCTAAATCCATATCTCTTTGAAATATCGCATCCCCCGATTGACTTTCATGCATTTCCATCGTAACAATATCCTCATAGTCGTAATCTTCTTCCGTTGGCTCTTGTGATGCTTCATCAATGATGGCAAACTCTTCCGATTGGACTTCGATGGAAGAAAGCAAATCATTTTGTTCCTCAAGCTTTTTCATACATTCGAAATAATCATTTAAACGTTTTTCACTGTCTTCTACTTTTATTAAAAAATCATACGCATCGAGGAGTTTTTCTGTACAGTCCACACAGATTCGCGTTGGCTGAAGACTCTCATCAGGATTAATCTATTGAGGTAGAAAACAACAAAATAATGAACACTTGTGCTAGTTAATAGGGAAAATTCTGATTTTGTAATGTACCACAACATTGGACAGCCTCCATAGGATCTCTTTCAGTTCTATTCTCGTTTCGTATTCTACACAGTCATAAAGCGAATTTGAACTTTCGAAACTATTTAAACAGGTTCTACATGTCTGTTGATCTAAGCTTATTAAGTTTTCCATTTTATTTTACCACAAAAATACGAAATATTTCATATAAAAAATTGTCATCACAAAACGATGGATAGCTTCAATGACATTAAGCAAGTTGACAGCAGTAAATACAACACTTCGGGATGCCAGCCAACTTGATTCTGACAGTAGCATTTACAAAGACTATTTTTGACGGTAGTAGAGGCACTACTTGTGTGACGAGAAAACCTCTAAGGAATGGGTGGAATTTCTTATATGAAGGTAGTAGATGAAGATGTCTTTAATTCGAATTATCGATAAGGTAGTTCAATTATTAATATTTATTTATACTTTTAATCATATTAAAACATAAAGAAAATAGTAAACAGTTATTATATCACAGATGTAGAGAATATTATAAATAACCAGAAAATATATGCTGTGAAGTATGACCAAGCGAAAACCATAACATATAAAATATAATCTATATACTAAATTCAATAATGCAATGACCAAACTTGTGTGAAAAAGTTTTTTAGTTCAACGTAAATGGAAATAAAAAGATATTTGTGATAGAATAATTCTAAGACGCAATGTATGTAAATCAACGCATTACCCCGTCACATACCATGAACAATTTTGTCAATATTTTTCAATCATATCTGGCAGTACTCTAAGATGTTTCAGTTTCGACAAATTCCACAGTCATCTCAATTCGATTCTTCAAACGGCATTTCAGTTTAAATTGAGAAAATCATCCTCCGTTCAAATTTCTTCTTCGGCGGAATAATTCTATTTATTTTACTTCACACATTTCATTGCAATCAATTCTACCAGCTATAAAGAGAAAATAATATTACTAACAATACTCAGTAATACAGGATGTTCAAGCGACCGCTCGGAAAGGAAAATTTTCATCAAAAACCAGAAGGTACTAAGAATGTTCCAGTGTCAGCAAAGACGACAGCTGTAAAAAAGGTAAAAATCTTCCATTTATTGAATTAAAAGCAAAGTTAATAGTTGTTAAATTAACAAGCCCGGACCTGATTATGCACATCAACAAAAAACAAATGATAAACCCGGTCCAGCTAAAACGCAATCACTGCCGCAAAAGGTTTCTACTCTCGGTTCAGCCACTCGGAATGTACCCGCGAAAACAGTCAATCCTACAGCTGTAGTTGCTCCAACAGTGATTAAGAAAGTTGAAACAAAGCCTTCTGGTGATGACGCAAAACCAAATACAGCACCATCTACTGAAAATCCTTCTGAAAAGCCTGCAACGGAATCTTCATCGACAGCAAGCGGTACTGCTGCTACAGTTCAGAAAAGCGGTGGGTGTTTAAGTAAATATTTTTAAATATTCTGTCTTTAATACTAATTCATTTCTAGAGGGCAAAAAGGTTTGGGCTTTGTCCAACTTTGACATTGGACGTCCGTTGGGTAGGGGGAAATTTGGTAACGTATACTTGGCCCGAGAGAAGGAATCGAAATTCGTCGTCGCTCTTAAGGTACTCTTCAAGAAACAGATCTACAATAGCAACGTGGAGCATCAAGTGCGTCGGGAAATCGAAATACAATCACATCTTCGACATCCGCACATTCTCCGACTGTATGGTTACTTCCACGATGACGCCCGAATTTATTTAATTCTCGAATATGCACCGAAAGGCACTCTGTACAAGGAGTTGCAAAGTCAACCCGAAAAGCGCTTTGACGAAAAGACTAGTGCCACATACATAAAATCACTGGCATCGGCTCTTCGTTATCTTCACGAACGTGATGTCATCCATCGCGACATTAAGCCAGAGAATCTTTTGCTTGGCTATAAGGGAGAACTTAAAATCGCAGATTTTGGCTGGTCTGTCCACGAGCCAAATTCAATGCGCACTACACTTTGCGGTACATTGGACTATTTACCGCCAGAAATGGTCCAGGGCAAGCCGCACACAAAGAATGTTGATCTTTGGAGCTTGGGTGTGCTCTGCTTTGAGCTGCTAGTCGGAAGGGCACCATTCCATGCCGTAGACTATGATGAGACTTATAAAAAGATAATTAAGGTTGACTACAAATTGCCGGAGCATGTTTCTAGGGCGGCTGCACATTTTATGTCTAAGCTGTTGGTACTCAAACCTGAGGCACGTTTGCCTCTGGACCAAGTCATGGCACATCCTTGGATCACTGCCAACACTGTTTAAAATTGAATCTCACTATTTTTGTTTTAGCACTTATAATTTTAGAACCTCGGCAAAGGAAAGCGACTGTTAGACTGCCAATTATTTGTATTTTTTAAATGCTTTAGTGTTTGATGACGTGTATGTTCTGTATGCTATTATATTCCTTGGTAGCAGTGATTATAAATAAAAATTTATGATTTTTTTTATCCAATTACATATGCGGCTGTTTTTGTTAAATCCTGATTGAAATAAAATTTATGTTTGACTGAAAGGAAGTTCGGCTACCAGGACTTGTCTATACATATACATACATTGATTAATTAAATTGATTTCTTCGTCGGTCTTATTCCGAGTACATTTGTACAATTTACTTTCATTGTCTGCAGATCGACGCATACGTCCGGTTGGGTGTACTTTTTCTGGAGGCATTTAGCATGATTGCATCGGTATAAACATCAATTCATATACTTCGAAAAACGGAGAAACGAAAAAGGTGGATAATCAACGAATATGTCATCGTTACAGATGGTCATCACTTAACCGCCCAAGACGAAGACTTCTTCGTTTCAGAGAAGGGTGGCGAAGCAGGAATGGAGCCTAACTATGGGCAATCCCAATCGTTTATGATGGATATTAGTGTGCTAGACCTTCAAATCGGCTAGTCGTAGGTGTCCATCTATTTGCATTGCATAGCCAAATGGGGTTAAATTTCTTATAGACCGGACAGCCTACATAAACTGTGTTTGTTCATCGCGGATTCTTTTCTTCCATCATGTAGTACTGATGGGCTTGTACATGGATTCAACCATGAGCAGGAATAGCTCACATTTTTTTTTGATTTTCGATTATTTTGTAAACCTATTTCTTTGTCGACCCCATACGCACTTGGAAATCGTACCTAGCAAAATTATTTTCGAATCAATTGCTTTTGAGTCACTCGCAATGCTTGAAGAGTATATCTGTCTAGAAAAAGCTTCTCAAATTGGCCTTTGGGAGTCGCCATGCACATCACGAGCGGTTGCTGAGAAACTAGGCCCTTGCCCCCTAACGGCTGTAATGCCACCCAAAGTATATTGTATTATTCCCTTTTCTCGCGTTACTCCGTATACTCGTTTTTAAGTCAAGGCCTTGCTTTGTAGCAAAATCCTCCAAATAAGTGGCTAGCACGGTTACCTAAAACCTAGCAAACTGCTTCAAGATTCTGCAAGGGCGGGACAAGCACCGAGAAAGAGTAGAAATCGGGCCAAGTATAAATTTCCTCTTGCACCCCATATCTGCAGCTTATACAGTGCGGTTCAAGTCTTCTGGGTTAATTATCTCTAAGGCAGTGTTAGGCCTAGGAGTTATTAGGCCTACCAACCTTTGCTTACCTTAGGGGAGCTTTAATTCAGTTTATATTTAATGCAGGCCAAATCGTTTTCGATTATGCATGTATGAGTGAGTGTTTCCTCCCAACCTACTTCTTCGTTTTTAGACCTTGTATCTTCGTGTGGTTCATAGGGCCTCAACTACGCCTACGCACCATCGCGTTTTATTTGCTGGCAATGTGGGCCAACTCTTCCCAACTATCGCAATTCACTCTCAATCCTTGAGCTCCAAGTTTTCCTCGGACCGCCAGGTCTTCTGCCTAATGTATAATATAAAGTTTGGTTACCTGTAGTATTGTGATCAATCCACTGGCATTTCTGTCGTCGTTTAGTGATGCCTTTATCTCATAAAGATGTTCATTAAGGATACGGTCGGGCGAGATGTCATTCCGCAGATGTCCATTGTGGAATGTGAAAGTAAGCATATATGCGTCCAGTCTGTGATTTGACCACGAATTCCTCTGACAACCTATCTCTGTTGTCGTTTATGACATTCGTCAGCAGTAATGATTTCATTGATTTCGCTTAGGTATGTGGTGTGTCCTGAAAGTTTAGCAGTGACAGTCCTTGTTAATTCCTCGCCTGTTACGTTGCCCGGAATACATTGGATAAAGTTGCATCAATCCGCTATCTCATTTTAGAGAGAAAGGCGGGAGAATTTTACCATATTGGAGTTAATCGATGGTGTTACCAGTCTTTATGGACGCCTGACCATTTATGTATAAATAGAGTTAGGTCTTCCGTCATTCGGGCTTATTGATAGTAGGAGGGTTGCCGGAAAGTCAGACACATCTCTGCTGACCTAAAATATTCACCGTCACCGGACCGTCGAAGTGGTAGTCTGGGGTAATCAGAATAACGCCCTAACGAGGAAGAGGAACTAACATTACATCCAAACTACAAGAAAATCGCAAAACATAAAACTTTAATCGATATATTTTCTTACAAAAATCCTTCACAATGATTGGACAAAATTATTTCGAAAATAAAATTTACAAATGCAATACATTCCCTCAATTAAGTAATACCTTTTGTTGTTATTGAACAAAAAGATGTAAGTTTAGTATACTCCAACACGAAGGACACCCTTCAATCAAAGAATATTCAAACATTTTGTTTATCTCGGCAATTTACTTATGTTTCAAAAGCAGTGCGGTGTATGTGTTTACATGATTATGTAGCAACTTACATGTATACTATGAAGTAGATCGGGAGTAATTATCACAGAAAGTCGAAAGCGTGTGGTTATGGTGGTGTATTATTGTGTAGGCTGAATGAGTGCAAACTTACTGGTCCGACATGAACGGCGAATTTTGAAAACGATTACAAAGCGTTTTCTTCTTACATAACAAAGGTCGGGCTAAGATCAATGTGTTAATTCAATATCACACCTAAATCCAGATCAAAGCCGTTTTCTTAAAAAGGAGGTAAATCCCACTTTACTAATGACAAAAAAAAAAACACTCTGAAGCGAAAAGAACAAAATAATTACATATATGATTTCTACGTATATAAAAATATCTAATTTCAGGACTTCTCTTTCCTGCACTTCTATTCTAACAGTTCTATGCCATCGAATGAGAGTTGCAGCTGCAGTTTTTAATTTTATGGATTGACGCAGGCAGTTTCCTTGAATTTCTCAATTTCGAATTGCCGGACCTTCTTGCTGTCTTGCAGCAGGGTTTGAGTAATCATCTTCTGTAAATAAAAATATGAAAAGTTATGTTTTTTTTGCCTTCATAGGACACTAAAAATGCAATCAACATTTCTACAAAGTATGACCTTTATACAGCTACACTGCTTCGAAGGAAAGTTGTGTCCTACGTACTGAAACGAAGGGCTGAGGAATACTATACAAGAGTAAAACAATTCAGGTTTGAGGAGAAGCTATTTCAGGTCAAGGGGTCCAACTGCCAGTCGAATCTTTGGCAGGTTACTAAGAATTAGGAGAGACACAAACCCCCTTGTAAGGCTGGAAGAGTACAATAAATTGTCACCATAAATGCACAATACTCTGCAGTTTTCTGCCCTGACAATATCAACATCACCGGTAATACCTTCCTTGGCAATAGCGAAAAATAATAGGGAGATGTAGTTCTTTCACAAGGGACCATGTATTTTTGTTAACAACCTGATTATCCCAGTCTGTTTTCTTCATTGGCTTTGGATTTGGGCCTCAGTCAACATGCCTCTTCATCTAACACGCTCTTGCACTAGTAATTTACAGCCACGAACATTCACCTGAAGTATTTTCACCATTGAGGTATGTCTTGTTTGGCATATTTGTCTTTCTTACTGTGTTGTTTAAACACAATGTACACGTTATGTCACTTTACTTTGTCAAATGTAATAATGGCGCATAGAAGCATATTCTCGAATACACCCTATTGCTTTGCACTCGTATTATTATTGTGGAAAGGAAAAAGCAGATAAGACATTTTGTGCGCCTGCACTGCACAAACAGAAAACATAGTGTTCAATAAACGCATTTCTTACCGTCTTCCTCTTCCTCGTTTCCCTCATCCAAATGCAGCCCATCACCGAATTGTTCCTTACCCTGGTCGCCAGCAACTTCATTATTCAGATTATCACCATCAAGCATTGCATTGCCAGCTGCCCCTAGTTCATCATCCCCATCCTTCCGGTTATGTTTGTGACCCTCCATGCCAAACATTTCAAGGTCGTCCCCATCGGCGTGATCGTCGTTATCTTTCGGTCCTGCCTTTGCCTCGAAAAAATTGTTATCTTCCTCCGCCCCGTTATTGAGGTTATCGTCATTTTTGTCCGCATTGAAATCCGGATCTTTTACCTCATGAGCTCCCGTATCTAGCTCTCCTTCATTATTCTTGCCGATCAAATCATCCACTACATTAGCGTATCGATTATTGTCAGCGTCTAGCTTGTTGTTTTTATTCTTGACTTTTGCCCCTTCCTGGTCATCGTTTTGATTGTTGTTCAGTAAATCTTCGAAATTTGCTGGAATCGGTGCCACTCCAAGTGGAATTTGTTTCGGAGGCTTGTGGGGTCCGTTTATGACCTCCTTTGTTGTGCTGGAGCGCTTTATCTTATTCAGGGTAGGCGTACTTCCTTGGTTTGCCACGGATAACGCGTGTCGATTCACATCATGACTAGCACCCACTTGATTTGCATCACCGACTGGCGGATTGTCTCGCGTGGATTGAGCCGTCGAGTTTAGTGGTGGAATCTGTTGAACATTCTCTGCCGCACGATTTTTATCCTCTTCACTGGCCAAGGGCTTGGGTATCATCTGAAAGTTTTCAACAGAATTAATTATCGCATTTTTGTACTTTTTATCTAGTGGACGAGATTTTCGATAGTCTCCAGGACCATTACTCTGCGCAGACTTAATATCAAAGGAAGGTTTGATAGTAAACAGATTAGATGCACCCGGTTGAGTGGTGGTTGTTTGGTTAGTTAGTTTAATAGATACTTTGTACAAATCGGGACTCACTAGTTGCTGCTCGTTAAATGACTTCTGTATTTGCGGTTTGTCTATTGGATGGTCTGGCAGTTGCTGCAGATTACCAACAAGAGGAGCCGCTAGTGGTTGTTCTTCAATTATATCTCCTCTGGCTTTTGGCTTGTATTCACAATTGCTTTCGTACTCCTTTATTGTTTCTTGCATAATGGAGATTTTCTTTTTGTGATTTTCTGCACTTAATGCGGTTGTCTTAAGAAGGATCTCTAGACGGCTCTTCTCCTGAACTATCGTTTCGTACTTTACCTAAAAAAAAAAACAAGCATTTAATTTTTATTTGATTCTCTAGACAAAATTGATCTTGATATTTACCTTTAATTCCTCCAGATCCTTGTCATTTAGGCTGCGCACTTGCTGCAACTGCGACTGCAGGGTTTTCACTTTACTCTCAAGACTATTCATCATTTCCAGTTGACTCTTTTTTGTCTTTGAACAGTCTTCAACCAAATCACTATGCTCCTTCTGCAAAAGCTTATATCGCTGATGTAAGTTGTCATATTGCATACTTGATTCAAGCTTCGCTTTTGCATTATGATCGTTTTGTTCCTTGGCTCGCTGCTCTAAGTTCTTTCGTGTCTCCAGATGTTCCTCTCGTTCAGCTTCAAGACTACGCTCCAGTCGAAATTTATGTTCTATTATTGCTGCATATTGCAAAGGTGGGTGTTAAATGGGTCAACATAATATCCATCTGAGTGTTTCACTTACCTTGCATGCGTGCGTTTAATGCCTCCTGCTGTTGTTCACACCTTAGTCTTTGTTGCCTCGATTCATCCAGCTGCGTTTGTGAACTATGGAATATTGCAATAAATCCAAACATAAGAATTATGATTCCAAATCCGATTAGAAATCGGCCCCGACCCGACCGCGTTAAACGGGTGGCAGTCATTTTTTATTTGTTCTTAATGAGACAGTCTAAAACTTTGAATTGTACCTTCACCACATTACTATATATTAAGCGCTATATTACTCGTTTAATAAAGTAAGTCTGTAAGAGGATTTGTAGCTTTTGAAAAATTATCGTAGATTTGAGAAGAGTTCTGCTCCCGAACGGCGAATTGGCAATTCAATGTATTAAAAACAATGCGAGAGTGAGAGAAAACTACCCTGCCAGATGAGATCAGATATAATTCTGTTTGATTTTTGATTTCGTGGCGCTGCCAACCAATAAGAATTAATTAAGACCTGTTTACATAAATCAATCTTCAAATTTATTCGGTTTAGTGTTAATTTTCGAACTTGTTTGTAGAAATTTTAAACGGTAAGGGGTTTAAACAAATTGTAACACAATCGAAGAACTTGTTTTGGACGTCAATGATCTATTTATCTGAATAGAGATAAATTTAAATAAAAAAATATCAAAACGAAATTCTCTATGGTAGCAGTACATCATGAGAGACAATTGCCAAATAAAATGTTTTACAATCAAACTGTATGCTCATGTATGTATTATTTTATGCAAAATATATAAGAACTGTTTGGAGCTCACAGAAATTACCAAAACAAGACAAGACATATTTTTAATTGACAGATGACAGCCGTACGTTTGTTTTCACATGTTTTTAGATTAAAAATCTAAACTTCACTACGCCATGCATTTTTTAATGATAATATTAAATATTTGCAAATTTTGTATGGCCTCGGTCGAAAATGATTAAAATTTTTTATTTGTTTAATGAGGGAACAAGCAACTGAGAAGAAATTAAGCTTTTCATAAGAAAAATACCATCGTGATCCAACCACCTGATTCATGATTGAAATGAATAAAACAAACAATACTTCCAATTCGACCAAAATGAAACACTTGCGTTCCCTTAGATTTTCAAACTGAACACACGCCTCTGAGGACATATTTTTCTTTACATCAATCAACTCAAAGAAGTCTCCTTAGGAAAGAAAATACTTTTATTCCCATCTAAATTTTGTTTAAGTCAATCGAAACTGTGTTCTAAATAATCATTGAACAATTCCGAGTCTATATGTGTGACATTCACATCATTATTTAAAGAATTAAGTGAAAAGTTTTTGTGAAAAACATCCCTCTTTCATGTAATTGGCAAAACGTTCTTTACACCACATTTCCCGCATCATCCAATACATAGATTTCGAATAAAAAAGGGAAAAGAATCGAGTGGAGAATTACGTACGTGATTATGGCGGAAATGTCAAACATTTTGTTGCACCAGCAGTATTGATTGACCGTAAAATATTTGTCAATTCGCACAGTTTTCGTTAAAACAAATAATTTCGTCAATATTTCTGTATTCCCTTAAAAGTGTGTTTGATTAAATCGTATAGGTATTGAATAAAACAAACAACACAGTGAAGAACAATTTCGATTTATCAGTGGTGAATGGGCGTACATTGAGAGTCCCCCAACGAGGAACGCTGCTGCTGCCTTTTTCTTTGCTCATTATAAGGTCAGTATCACAATATCTGTAAAGTGTATATGCATGATAAATGTATACAATTCATATTCAATGTACTTTTTTGCAATGAAAGATGAACAAAAAAAAAAACGAAATAAAATTCAATTGAGGTTCGGTTCACGCCCAAAATTGAATCTCGTATCAATTCTGATTGGAAGTCGTTTAGTAAGAGATGTTTTAGTTATTTGTTTCGTGTTTCTGCCACCGATGAAAGTAACGCTTGGGGTTCCACTTGCTTGCTTAACCTTTAAATTGGTTCCAATGTCTGTTGGGGAGATTATTGCAAGGTTTCTTTTCCCTTTCCTTGATAGGGTAAATTTTCTTTACATTTCCCACTAGTCCGAGAGATCTTTTGCAGTTCACAATTTTCTGATGGCATAATGTTTCATCAGACCCAGGAAAAATGTAAATGAGAATCATCCTGAATACAACAACTTGTTTTTTTGTTGTGAGCATGCACACTCGTGTGTACATATTTCGAGTCTGGGAACGCGTTTTTGTTCTCTGATCGGACGTTTGCCATGCATTTTATCTGTGAATGTATGTATTTCTGGAATTTTTTTCTGCGTTTAAAAACACAGCTTATAAATGCCAGATAAGAAATATGTTTCATATATTATTGGGCATTTATGAACAGGTCGTTCACAGATGTGTTTAATGAATGTGCGAGCTTCTTGTGACCGCTGTTTTTTCGGTGTTGTTTGTAAGGAGCAGTTGTTGGGAACGTAATCCTTTTGTTGTACATTAAACCGTGGGATTATCCAAAAGAGGGAATGTTCTCAGCAAAAGCGATTGATACAAAATCATTACGGCTATGACATAATTTTTAAATGAATTTAAAGCTGGATCATAGGCAATGTATTACTCACAGGTGTTGATACAAAGTCAGCTACGATTTCTCTATTTCTGTTTTATAAGGATACTAGCAGTGTGGAGCATGATGACTGATATAAAAACGGCTTGCTTGAATTTTTTGGCTCATTTATTAGATCTGAGATGAACTAATGGCAACTAGACTTTAAGAAATTATATCGGTTGTGTGAATCTTATAAGTTCAAAAGCATGTCATCGAGCATCGTGTCTCGGTGTTTATAACCAGATGCGAACTTTCCATCGTCAACTTATTTTGTTTGCCTGTCCTCGGAGCCATTTACGGTTGCTATCCAAAGAACGCACTGATGATGCCGCTGGTCTCATCGACTATCGTACCAAAAAATTAATCGTTCAATGTTTGTAGATAATTAGTGGATAATCTCTGGATTGCCTTCATTTTTATGCGAAAAATGAACTGGGACTTATTATCAGTTCTTCATCACATAAAATTTTAGTGGCAACTCTTGTGTCCATCATGACGCAACTCAGAAATAATTTTTTCAGGTTTTCATAGTGAAACTTATTTTGCACCTCAATCAAGCTCGTGTAATTATGTTGTACACGTAACGCATAACAAATGCGGTCTCTATTTTTATTTCGACTTGTGTTTTGGAATGAGCTTACATATGTATCTATAAGAAAATAGTAGGGTCACTTTTAGACCAGCGTTAGCGCTATTGTATGCCTGTTAATTTTATTGGAACACCGCCTAATGTTTACATGATTAGTTTATGTGATACAGTGCAAGCAATTCTTTTGGCGGATAATTCCCTTTAGCGGACAATTTCTCAAGACCGTGGATCTTGAATTGAAGTTGCATGCATTCCCATGGATGGACATTTTCCCAGATTCCCAACGCCGGACAAAAGTACTGCGAACGTCTCTTTCCGCTATGGGTGCTTTTACTGTAATATTGTATCAAGCTGCTTAGTTAAAGTAACGAGTGAGTGAAAAGGTCAGTTTTGTAATGTAGACGCGGAATCTCTGATCCGAATAACTTCATCCCGTTGCCAGGCATCGCAATGTGGCAGGAAATTGTTCATTAGGTGAAGTAGAATCTCTCACGCTTGAATTGTGTTGTTCAATGTACAATATTCGCCAAGAATTCATTACAAGTTTCTGCGTCAACCATCACAAAAATTTAATCTCTGTAGAATTCGGTTTTCCGATAAGCCAATGTGAGTCTTAATTTTTTCCTACCTTTCTCAGCCGTTGGTAATTTATTTATTTGTTCGTTTTATCCAGGTTTTCTCTGCTTGAATACAAAATTTGTATTAAATTAGTCACTTAAATGTCAATTAAAGTGACTATGACCGTACAAATTTGTCGCAGTGAGATGTGACACGGCTTAGAGTATAAGGGGGATAGACACGGTCTGCCCGGTCCGCCCGACATCCATCCGATCAAGTCTGTCCTGTGTTTGATATCAATCGGGTGGAGGTTAATTAATAGCTAGTATCAAAGTAATTCTATTCAGTGATTATTGATTAAGTATATAGTAGACGTTCGATCTAGTGAACTAATAAAAACCAGGCCTGTTGACTATATCGAGCGTAGAATCGTTGAAGCAAAATGTGTATGATTTTAAGCGCAATTCATCAACATCATAAAAAATATATTGTAAAATTTTAACATTCGCATACGACTTTAAATTATATTTATCTATACATAATTTAACAGATTGTAATAATTTCAAATTGGATATCTATGCACTAGTCGAATGATGCAAGCACAAGGGACTACGGATAATTCAAAAATGCAATATTTTTACTACCTATCGAAATATATCCCCGATTTTTATTTCATAAATGGTCATAGACATATTCCCCTAGAAGCGATTAAAGATCTCGGTGTAATTTTCGATAATAAATTAAATTGTTCATTAAGTAAGAAGTCTAACGCTAAGTTAGGTTTTCTGAAAAGAAATAGTAAAGATTTTCGGGATATAACTAGTCTTAAGTCCATCTATTGTTCGTTAGTCAGACGGTATTTAGAATACTCTTCCATCATTTGGGATTCCCCATATGATAAACAAGAACTCAGATTTGAAAGAGTACACAAAAATTTCACATAAATTATATTCCTTCGAAGAATTGCCTAAATATGACGATAGATGTAAAATAATAGGCTTGCAAACCTTAAGTTTCAGGCGTAAAGCAACGTCAGCCATGCTCATCCGTGACATTAATTGCTGTCTGAATTCACCAGATTAACTTATTCTCATGAATATATATGTTCCCTAAAGATATCTTCGTCTGGGAAATTTACTATGCGAAAAGAGGCATAGATCCAACTATGGTTGAAATGAACCTATTACAGGGTGTACAATCACTTGTAAGGAACTTTTGCAAGGAAATTGATTTTAGCTTGTCTCGATTGGAGTTTACAAATTTGATCCATGCACAATTCTTTAATTAATATTTTTTATTATGATTATGAATCTAAGATGCAAAAATGGTAGATGTTCCTCAGTTGCGCAGCAAAAATCTGCTGTGTAAAGCGATACTGAGAGTTAACACTTAGAGAGCACTTTTTTGTGCTCTTCAATTGCCACTACTAAAAAAACAAGCAAATATTTAAAAAAAAAAAATAATATTTTACACCAAAGAAAACTCATACGTACAAATAAGAAAAACACGACAAAAATAATACATTTTATGAACTTAAAAAACAAGCTGTGCTAAAATAGTTAGTCATTTTTGTTTGCGTTTTCTTTGAACTTATGTCAATTCATATCGCCTTTTCTTGCTACTTTTTATGTACCAAATCATCCGTGTATTAGTTTAGTTTAGCATTCGATGCTGAATTGTTGCGAAGAATACTCAGAGGGACTTCATCTTCATCCTCAAAGTCGTCTTTCGGGTTATTTTCAAACGAAAGGGCGTTTTTCCAGCATTTCGCAATGCCTGAAAATTCTAGTTTGTCCCATGCTGCTGCCAAATTGAAAGCAGCGTGTTTTACTGATACTCCATTAATAGCTTCACAAATGTTGTCTGAAAAACATCGTAATTTTCTTTAATATTCAATATAATGGTGAATTGAAAAAATCGTGAAGCAGCAATTAATAGCAGCAGATTTTTTGTATAAAAAAGTTTGGTTAGGCGGATAGCAATTCTAATCCATAGGCAGAATTAGTGGTGTTGCATTGAGGCATGAACATGACTGATATGTTCCCATCTGGGGAAACTGGCCATAACTGGTAACCCGTTTTGGGGAAGAAAACACTGTACTTCTGGAACAAATAGATTATGGAACCAGTCCTTAAAAATTGCTGTGGTCATCCAGGCCGATTTGGCACAGGCAAGGACACAGCAACGAGATTTCTGTGCTTTTCCTATGATGAGTGGTTTGACTTTATGGGGACGTTGCATTAGCAACGCTTTTTCAAAAATGTACACAATAATTGTAATGCAGCTGTCAGTTGTTTTCAATGCCTGGCCTTAAACGCGTGATATCAATTATAATGTCTTGAAAAAACCTCACATGCATGTGCGAACCTGTGAAATTCTACGAAAGGCATTCATTATCATATCACAGTCTATCCATGCAGTTGAGTTTTCTGTTTATGCATGAGTTTGGATCGATAAGTACCCCTGTTTAAAACAGGTGGCGTTGCTGAGGGACCTTGACATTACCGTCGTGTACTGCCATCTGTCAAACACCAGAATAATGAATTCAGTTGTGTTTTAGTTGAGTGAACACATTTATATAGTTAGTATCACAGTTTTATCTGTGACTTATGTTATTTCATCATGTACTTGAATTTTTATATTTTTGATATTGTTAAGTGAAAAAGGAATCTTAAATCTAATACTTCTACGACTGAATTCCGACTGATTCATAGGTTTGCCAGTTCTGCCTAAAAATAGGTTTGCATGGCAGACTAAACATTTAGAATGTGCTCTAAATATATTGTAATCAAAACGCAACTCGATTATATAGTTTGCACCCGTGAGTCTACAAAGGGTCAAACGTATAGTGGTTTCGAGCAAAATTTTGAGATTTTTGACTAATCACTTGAGTGGATAGGTTACATGGATGAATGCAATCAATTTTCACTACCCATTCTAAAAGAAGAACCGGTTCAATTAAAGTGTACTGCTCATCATTAAATGCGTATTAAAAATGTTCACACCCCCGGACGTGTATCAGATATGGTGACCCACACCCGCCTTCACATCTCCTTATCGGAAAATCCCTAGTGAACTGGAATCAAATACAATCTTCGATAACTTTTTAACAACATGCCTCGCAAAGTTAAATTTTCCCATTTAATGGCTGTAATTAAGAAAGCTTCTAAATTGCATCGGTCTTGAAAAATCCGCGTCGTCAGCTGCGAGTAACTAAGGCAAACGGGTTCCTACAAAACAAGTACTATACGGACGATGTTTATTAAAATGCTTTATTATAAACATGGACTTGCAATTATTCAATTTTGTTTTCTTAAAAAATGCATCAATGGAAACCTTGACATATTTCAAAAGATGTATTTTTTGCCACAAAAAGAACAGTGATTTCGGAAAACAGAGTCCTTGTTTCTCTTAAAATTAAACAGATCCCAGATATACGAAGACTCGTTCTATAAATAACTGCTTAATCTATGAATCATTGGCAGAGCCACTATCTCTGATAGAGATCAATGTCGGCATTGAAAAGATAAGAGTGTACTATAAAAAGTTTCCAGGTCCACCACGTATCGTAACGTATGAAAAACACCAGAAGAGCCAGAATTTAGAATGTCACGGTAGATGCGGTCCTCTAATACTGGGATGGGAGCATTGTTATATCAAATGTATTTCAGGGGAATCGTTGCGAATGGTGCTGCTCGTGAGACAATCCAGAATACATTTTGTCACGGTAGATACGGTAGATGCGATCCTTTCTAATACTGGGATGGGAGCATTGTTATATCAAATGTATTTCAGGGGAATCGTTGCGAATGGTGCTGCTCGTGAGACAATCCAGAATACATTTTGTTCCTACTATACTGTCTCCGCATAGGTCACAATAAGAGGAGTTTGCTATTCTCCTTTGAGCGTCTGTGAAAACGCTTGTTTGATTTAAAAACTCCATTTAAGACCTTATGGTGTATAAGTTCGAAATTGAAAAGTGTGCTTCTTGTCTAACGTTCAAATTCCGACCCTACTCGTAAAGCTGGACGTAAATCGGTTGGGTCGTTTCCATCAGTCTTTGTAGAGAAGTCATAGACACAAAGAGGGAGCAGTAAGTATGGATTAGTTATTCGTCACAAGTTCTTTTCGGTCATTGAAGTTCTCATACTCAACTTGCAAACGACGCACTTGCCTACGGAATGAAATGCGTACGACGCTTTGCACCACAATCTTAAGCTTAAAGCCTGTCGCAAAATTATCCCTTCTATTTGGTTTATCTCAATGTAATTGAAATGTACGCAAAATGCATGGTATGCACAAGTAAGAAATTGGAAGTGCATGGAGGAGCATAACGTTTTCAGGATGTGTTTGTACACAAATCGATCCATGTGCGGTCGTAGTGGTGAGTTGACACTAAACGGACTTATTCAAAGTCATGAGAAACCTCTACAAACCATGACATGGCCTGCTCCTGTTTTTATATATTTTTGTTAATAAAGGCCTTTTTTTACAAAAGCAGGAGATGAGAGATAATCATCAAAAGCTCTTCACCGAGTTGTCCTACCGCATGCTTCTAAATTTAATTCGGTCGTTAAGACCCTGGATGACATAATGGCCAAATCGCAATGTCGCGTTCGGGCGTTGATAGGCTTTAGGTCGCGTTTTATCGATCTCTATAAAAATCACGAGTTAATAAAAGAAAATTGTTTCACAACTGTCAAAAGCCCGTGTTTGTAGAAGTAGCTCTACCTAGAAATTGGTGCTCGCGCTTACGATATTACGGTCTGTGGACTATCAAAGCGCGACCGCTGCATTGAGATTTGTTTAATGGATTTACGTGTATCCTACTTAAAATGTCAGAGCCCTACCGCGCGAACACGACGTTGTGATATAGGTATAGGGAATAAATTTGTATCCAATCGTACTGGTGACTGTAGTTTGGACCAACAGTATATATTAAAATCTGGGTATCTACTGTAATACAGCAGAAAATGTCACGTGGGTAGGTTTAATACTCCGAAGGGGTATGCTTAAATATAAGTCTTTTCGAGTGTTTTACTTCAAAGTGATAGGGGTAATTTTAGTTGATATTCATATCATACGCTTATTTGAAGATGTTCCTTTAGATGCCTTTTTTGACATTTTGATGTAAAATAAAGAACAAGCTATATACACATTTATTTAAGTCTGGTTGGCAACTCGTGTCAGAGACCAGTTACGGATTCAACGGTTCCTTGATCATCGATCATTGATTGTCACCATGGATACCGGGGGTGATGTATTCGGAAGACTCGAAAGCTAATGAAACAATCATGTTGTATTACTATCTCAGGAGGATGAGAAGCATAGTAAGGAGGTTTTGGGTTCACTCATACCTTGAACCCATCCCCTCGCAATGCATCTGCTAGATAATACCCCGTCTTCTCTTTTGTACCTGGCAGACTCTCGAATGGTTTCACAGATTTTGTGAAATGTCTCGATATCTGATGAGACTCTATCCTTCAAGGATAATGATGATGTGCACAGAAGAAGAAATAATATTTAGGAACAATTGAATGTGCCTTTTGGGTTTATTTATTTATTTACATTATCGCACCCGAGATCCTGAGATCGTGACAGCAGTAAGAAAGCTTCTCCCGTTCTTTACAATTTTGTGAAATAACTAGAAGGACAGCAGTACACGTTAAATGGATCAAGGAATATTTATTTAGTCTCCCAAGCATAAACATGAGCTTTCTTTGACATAGGTACATATAAATAATTGGTTTATACAAAATGAAATAAGAATTAAGTTCCTCTGGTGTGCACTCTGGTTAGTCAAGTCTCTTGACAGTGTATCGTCTTGTCTAAATCTGTCTGTCTAAATCCTTAAATCCTTTTGTCATAGAAGGAATTGTTGAAGGCTAAGCCTTAATAACAATTAATAAGGAATGTCGAAACCAATCGGTCAAGTTCGCGAAGGGTTTTCTAGACAGTTATACTCTTCGTGCAATTTCAGTGCCGTGCAATAGTTCAGACACTATAAGTTGAAGTGCGTAGAAGTCTACGCACATATCCACGATATGGGGGCCAAAACTAAACAAACAATATTGATGAAAAAATGCTGGGTATCTAGTTAAAATTACTGGGTTGTAGTAGTAAATAGTTGGTCCATGTCGAATTTCCCTGGACAAACTTCGAACTGATATTGATAAATCAGGCTGAATTGTTCATCCTTTCAGAGCACAGAAAATATTTAACCCACGTATGTATGTGAGGTAAACCGATGCACATTAAAGTGGTGGTACTCTGTGGATAACTCTTAGAAAACAGTGAAATCTAATAATTCCACTGTACATTGCCAGACCTTGTCCTATCCATTAATATATGAATTATGGAACATCACCCATCTGATAAACCTTATCTTATTTCATGTCAGATTCGAAGGTTTCAGAGGGCGAACAACTGAAGGACCGATAGTCTTTGCCTAGCTCTATTACAAGTTCAACCATTCAATTTTTCACGTGCAACTGATGTTTGGGAAAATAATCCAAAGTGCGTCTTATTTGAAGAATACCCGTCTGTATTTGCTGTAGTGATGCTCAAGGATGGATTCATTTAAATTTCGCCAATTAAATGCACTAAATGGAGGAGTAAACCGAGGAATTTACAGAAATTAATTCGCATTATTTTGAAATCACATTCCTCCGAATTCTCGGATATAATTTCCAGCAAAAATCTTTGTGAAAAACATATGTGTGCACATATATATATTCATGAATCTAACGTCAATAAATGACGTTCATTTTCCCATTTTTCTTTTGGTTATACACATGCTCTATGATGTTGTCCCAATCCGATAACAACTGATTAAATGAAAGCGATAATTATGCAGAATGATAATAACGGTGTTTGCTTGGATGACTGTGAGTACTTAAGTATTAGCAGAGAGATTGTTCGACAGTGTACATCAAAAGTGGAACATCAGTTTTATTTTTCTTGTATCTTTCAGTCGGTTTGAACATAGTTTTCCTTCCTTATCAAGCAGAAGATTGTAGCCTTTTGTGCTGATGCTGGGACGAATCCGAGGCTATGGTAATTCTTATTAACAGAACGCCTGTTTAGTGCGCTCTACATAGTGGAAACCCATTGAAGCACGTGGAGATGTTGAAGTATATCGGTGTTTTTATTTCACGAGAAATAGTAATATAAACATTAGTCAAGCTGGGTCAATTTTGAAACAAGAAGGATCTGTAATAAGGAAGACCGAGCTTGGTGTCAAAGCAAAGTTAGCAGCTTTGAACTCATAAGAATTGAGTCCAACTCTCACTTATGGTCATGCAATTTGGGTAATACAAGCTGCTGACATACAAATTCGTTATGTTGTGCCTCGAGCTGTTGTGGGGGTAACCCACCGCGATAAGCTGGCTAACTCTATTTTGAACACTTCGAATGGAAGCGTCTGGAGTTATTTTTCGTGCGTGCTTTACCACCACGACCCGTTTAGTAGATCATACGGGTCACTGATGATGGTTATGACTATGCACAAGTCCCATATTTTTATTTTTAATTGACTCAGAATGATACTTTTAAGGCAATTGGTTGTAGATCTGGATTATATCACAAAGAAGCATAATGGCTGCTATGGGCAACTGCATGGTCCCCACTGTACGTAGACATCACCCCATGAAGGGTAATAGGATCCGAATCGACTATTTGACTTCCAAGCAGTTCATTTGAATGAGGTTCAAAATTATCAAATTTTTACTGTATTAAATGTGACAAAAGGAATGAACTTGAAAAAGTGGTTGCAATTCGCTTTCGCTGGTTATGATTGATTCACAGACACGATTTTCTTTTAACAGGCAGTTGCCGGCTGCTCTCATACATAGTCACTGCAGTTTATTTACATTTATAAACGAAGATCTTGCAGGGCTGCCACAGTGTGCCGTTACTGAAATCGGCCATGGCCAGTTCACATTTAAGAGAGAGATTCACTTGATCGATTAGAGAAAAAAAAAACACTTTGTTAGAAAGTACATTAAACAAAATGAAAACGCATATTTTTGAGGTTAGCATAAACCTTAAGGTGGCGCTTGTGGGTTGGTGCGTCGACCCTTACGCACTTGAGCCTATGTTGCCGGCGTCCGATTCCTGGTACGACCGACATAATTTTCATTTCAATTTCTTTTGTCTAGAAAAAAATTCTCAAATTGGCCGTTCATATTCGGCATAAAACTGTAAGTCCCATCCACTCGTGAGAAAACAAAGCACGCTGAAAAACTAGGCCCTCTACCGGCTGTAGCGCCACCCATATTATATTACAAATCTACTTTATTATTATGAAACCAGGCTAGGAAAACGTCAGTTGCCATCCCTTTTAAAATCGTTGGACTTTACAAGCAAACAAAGAAGAGATGAAAACAATCATTACGGAATAGCAAATCCAGATCTTCGTAGGAATTGAGGGTGAGTTCTGCCAGATGTGCTGAAGAGCATCGAGGAATTAGGAGAAGTTTATCGACTCCGACAACGGTCAATTTAACCAGAGCGACGAAGTAGCCGAGAGCGTGTCGTATATTAATTCACAGTCATTTCTAGTTCAGTGTCGAATTCAGCAGAACTAAGTATTTTGTCCACACATACAGTGGTGGACAACAATATCACACTAGCTTTTTTTTTTCAATAACAAAGCAGTTTTTTACCCTGTAATAATTCAACAAATTGTGGGAGTATTTGCTAGGAAGTACAGAATTAAATAAAAATAATTTATTAAATTTATATGAACCCATTCTTGAAGGCTTTCCTCTAAAGCTTGTCATCGTTCTTTAGAAATATAATTCCAAGCGATTTGAATATGATTCCACAATTCTGCATTTCTTCGCCTATATCCGAGGTTTTACATCTTTCAACAGGTTGTCTATCGGATTTAGAATGCGAAAACCATTGTAAAATGGTAACATTTTTGATCGCTAAAGGAACATTTCACAAGCCGAGGAGTGTGGTCAGGATCGTTATCAGGCATAAAACGCTATTTTATTGGCATTTGAACACATGTTGATTCATTTTGTTGTCTATCTTTATCTCTGGCACCACGCCAACGCCAAGACAAAGCTGTCTACATAATCACATTCTCGACACCGTTCTTAACATCTTACCGTTTACTTAGGATTGTGCTGTCGGTTAAAAGGACGCCAAACATATATTTTCGGATTCATCACTCAGTAAATTTTTCCAGAAAAACCATCGGTTTATGAATGTGTGACTTCACAAAAGATATTCATGCCCTCAAATTTGTGATATTAGGTGCTTTGAATTATACCCACTAATCTAACATGCCATCGAAGTCGGGTAAGCATGTCCCTTTGCCTTCGAATCTGTCCTTATTGTCCTTATTTTATCCCTGTTTCTTTAGGCATGCGTTTCACTAAAACAGATTAACAATATGAAGCATTTAGTCGTTTGCATGTCGAAGGTAGGGGTTACCAACGGGTAGAGGAAATGTTGTCATTCAGTGCTTAAAACAAAATCCCACTCCGCACATTTAATGTGGTGTATGTGCAGTCAATTACTAAGAAACCTTTCATTTATTCAGCATTACTTCACGTGTTGACATTATATTTGCCCCTTTGTTTCGACCTCGCTAATTTATTTAAACCAACAGACAGAGAGATGCAGATATGGTGGAAGAGGAGAGAGCTAGGAACGTCAAGAGAGAGTGAGAGAGTGAGCGAGAGCAATTTGCTGGCAGTGTCATAATGAAATTGATGTATTGCTGCCGGAACCATTAATAGAATCTTTCTCTGGCGGGCCTCTCGGATGTATTGTGTGCCAGCGCAACTTGCAATCAGATGTAACCTCTTAAAGAGTCTCTCGCGACATCGGCGACAGTCGACAGGGCCCCGTTTTACAGGAGTGGTTGCTTAATTTGTCAGACACGACAATTGTTGATATTTGAGAGAAATCGTCGTTTACAACGATTATCGTGTGTTTGTTTGTTTTTTTTCCTCGACTAAGTTCAGATCAGATATGTCGTTTTGTCGGTGTTTTGCGTATAACTTCAGGATTTTGTCGAAAGCAGAAAGAATTAGAAGTGCGTAAGCTATGTGATACCGTCTCTCCTTCAACAAACTAATTTAAGCTTATATTGTACACGTCTGGTGCATAGTGAGTGCGGTTTTCTTGTTCGAATGGAAGTCGGAGAAAATTATAAAAGAAGACTCCGAACTCCAATTGAGTCGTAAAATACTACATTCCTTAATTAACATGTGTTGAGGTGCCTGACCTTAACTCGCACACTAACAATGTCTATTAGCAATTGACACCAGCAATGAATAAAATTGATCTTTTAATATTTGAAAGAGAGAGAAAAGGAAAAGTGTTAGCGCGTTGTTTGTCTTATTGTTATTCGATACATAACTTGAGCAGATAGGCACATCCGCCACTCCTTCGAAAGATGATTGTTGTGTTTTCCGAGTCAGTAGTTGCAACACGTGCTTTGGTTTACCTGACATTGATGTGTTACTACGTTGACACGGGGAATTCCGTTGAAATTATGTTTATCAAATCAATCGTCTATCGTCGAGTAAATGAAAAATTATAGGAAGTTAAGCAGTTTCAGTTCGAGCTGAAGGACAGGAAATGAGAGGTGAAGTGTGATTGTGGGGCCTTTGCGAAGTTGGTTCTCTTTAAAGCCTAATATTTTGGTGTGTGAACTGTGGAATGTAAAATATGAATGAAAAGTTTGTGTGATTTGAATAATTTTATGGATTGTATGAGAAAACATGATTTGCGGGCGTATGGCCATTATGGAAACTTGGTCTGCATACTGGATCTTGACCACTTCTCCAGCATTTGCGACCGAATCTTGCAAATTGAGTATGCCAACGAAGGCCGGGCTGCAAAATTTTTTTGAAATATGCTCACTATTGATCATTCGGTAACTCTACAGTTTTGTGGGAACATGGTATGAGAAGCTGATTGTGTCTACGCATTTTTGGAAACACTAAATCGTTGGTTATTCATTGGTGGCCACTATATTAGTTAACCGTTGAATTGGCCGAAAGCTAAACTGTGTTTATGGATTTCGCAAGAAGAATTTAGGAGCACTTACTATAGGCTACAACTACGAAAATCGATATACTAAATAATTCACATGAAGCCTAGCTACAGAATTCCAATGTAAATTTGTAAAGGGTGTTTTATTTTGTTACGTGGTTATATTGAAATAAAACACAGACAGAATGCCCATGAAAATGAATGTATGTATTGGGACTATAACTATAACTATGTGTGGTTTTTTTTTCAAAATTCGAACGGTTATTTAAGAAAAACATGTATAATAGTATTATTCAAAGTACTGCCCATCTGAAGCTGCTTTCCAAATAATTCTTAACCGGAATAGCAACGGGGGCCGAGCGTTGTCGTGATGGAAAATTATTGCCTCGTGTTTGGTGGCATATTCCGGGCGTTTTTCGGCTGCTGCTCTCTTCAAACGAATTAATTGTGTTCGGTAGCGTTGTCCATTTCTGGTTTCACCCGGTTTTAGTAGCTCATAATACAGCACACCATTCTGATCCCACTAAATACAAATCTGTGGCTGGTTGGCCAAGTCAAAATTACCACTGCACCAAATCGTGCGAACCACTTTTGGCACGTTCGCTCAGGTAGCGCAAGTTCACCATTAACTTCCATCAAATTACGATGACTTTCGGCAGCCGTTTTATTTATATTAAAATACTGAAGGAGAACTCCCCGCAAAAACACTTTTTCAGGCACTTTTAATTATTGTTTTCGCTTCAAGTGAATGACATATACTGAAATGACATACAATGACAGTAGCTTTCCAACGCACGTTCCAATGGAATAATACAAGTTGCGCCATCTCTTAGTAAACCACACGAATTAAGTTATCGATCCAATATTTGACAGATTTAATGGCTTTAATCTTTAAATATGATTTCGAGCATGGGGTACAATTTGTCATGTAGGTCACATGATTAGGCTGTATTTCTGCAAAAATGTCACGAATGTAAAGCACGAAAAGAAAAGCGACCTGGCCATCTGGTTTGATGTTTGTCGAATTGAACCATATTTTTCAAATTAAATGTGAACAATTTGTAAGTGGTGCTCCGGGCCAAGGCGGTCGTTTTAAGGTCATTAGCTGGACTTAATTGGGATTTTTTCTATTTTGTTCGATTATAATTGTGTTTTAAAATCATTTTCGAGTTCTAAAAATCAACAAACTATTTTTTCTCAGGGAATCAGTCACTCTATTTTCGAACTTTCCCCCCGAGAACGCAATACACAAAGAGGCAAACGTAATCCACAAATTACCGAACAAAAATTCACAAAGTCTACCTGCAGTTCCTCTGCGAAGGAGAAAAGTCCGTATGAATGAATTGTCAGAGTGTGCGAAGTTCGCAATTCTTAGTGTGCTCATATGAATCACACTTTAACAGATCCATGTTCAAAATTGCCAAACTTTACGCTAATCCACTATTAGATGGCACTTCGGCTTAGTATATCTATACAACGTCCACAACAGATTTCTAAATATACCACAATTTAGTTTAATGTTTTGAAGTTCTCAAAATTTCTCAACGCCAAACTTTTGACGTAAATGGAGGCATTCTGCGTATCTGCCCAGAGATTGGTTGAATGAGGTCCAGGTCCGCCCCATACTGAAGATGTTTCCTAGTTTATATTACTTTAGAGGCTGCAAGCGGATGTCGAAATCACTTACACTGTGCACGCAGTCGGCGTGTGTTTGCAAAGATCTTGTCTGGGAGTCAGGTCTTGGATCACATGTTCTTAATATTAAATTGGTCTTGTCATATCAAAGTTTCCTTTTACATGGTTCCGAACAGCCTCATCGATACAGTGCTACCAAAATTGTCCTCGAAGAATTAGCCACACAAGTGGCTGCGACGGTATTGCATTAAACGTAGAAGCTAAAACTTAAGAGATAATATTGCTTTAAATTAATATCTGCGATTTGAATTCATGTATTAGTTACAGAGCAACAGTGTTGTGCTCACGTTGGCGTTGTGGTTTGTTGCATGGGTTGTATGCCGCTACACGCCGGTGGTGCTAGCTTCAATTCCAGAATTTACTGACCATCATAATTCACGACTCCATCTCTTTCGACGCTGACAATGCTCAAAAAGTATGTCTGCCTAAAAAAACCTTCTCAAACTTCTGTGCTGTGGCTCATCCAGCCGTGAAAGAACAATAGAAAACGCACAGCATGAGTGGTTCTTTTGGAAGCTCGAACTACGGACTACTTCACTTCGGACCTAGGCGGTAACAATGTTATTTAATTATATTATGAGTGCTTTGCTTATAATAAACTTAGAAGTGTGGCCCATTGTATTATGTTTGCTATCTAGCATGACATGCTGAAAGATAAGTAATTCGGTTTTGCACAAGAGACAATGTTCACAAATTATGTAAAGGGTTCATTAATTTTTTGCTTAAAAGCCAAACAACTTTTTGTGTTTCCTCAACCCTGAACATATGTTGTGATACTTGTACTGATACAGAACATGTGTTAAGATAGGTGATACTCTTGTCTGTATAAAGTTTTGCGTGACTTCCTTTTACTGTATTGGATTTTAATTCTCGCCTATGGTCATGTGATGACCGAACTTGGCCTCAACCAACCATCCTCTTCAGCCATGAGCATAGAATTACGCAGGCCTAGTTGGTTGAGGTGCTTCTCCACTTGCGTGCGCCATCGGTTTCGCAGAAGTCCACTATTGTGTTATACCACTCGTGTAGATTCCAAGATTGTTTGGGTGGAACAGTGTTGCCCATGCGATCCAAATGGCCCAGCCATCATAGACGTTGAATCTCTAGACAACATGGTCCTTTGAGAAAGGATTTTACTACTCAATTGAATCTTGACTCCAAGAAACAACAGGGATTGACAAGAGTTAGACGAACTGCTTCATGCTTGACTTCCTCAGAAGTATAGCTGTCTATGGTAATGTTGTGGCGGTCGATGTTCTGTGAAATCATATATACATCATTTTTTGTTTAAATGAAATCCCTATGCTTTTTTTGCCGTGATAGGGTGAGAAGTACAAGGGTACGCTTTTCCTTGTTGACCAAGCATTAGCTGGTTCGACCAAGTTCTAATGGTTTCCTATTTCCCTTCTACGAATTGTACCACCGCTACACAAATGAGAATGACACAACCACCAAATTGTCTCGCAAAAAACGTTGGTGAATTGTTTTATTCGCGATGAGGGTGTTTAATTTCCAATTCATGCACCACCTTCCCACGAATACTTTCATAGTTTACTTAAAACTGTAGGCATTTTCATTTGTGTGAGAACAGCGGTATATCCCGAGGAGATGTTGGACAAATGGAAGCAGCATTGTTTAACAATTAAGCTAATGAGATTGTGCTCACTTAATCGTCTTAGCCAAGGGTAATACGATTACATATCTGCATTTTTATTATATGTTCTCTGCGTTTACACCCTTGTGGGACGGATTACTTTTGCGTTTCTTTGCTTTATAGATTATACTTCGAGGAAAAGTTATCGATTACTTTCTTTTGCCCCCAAATGTACTTTGCATTTCACATGCAATTTGACCATCCAAATGGGTCTATCTCCAAAAGTGGAACATGTAGTTACAATATCTGCATATTCATGAATGCACCGTTTTCAAATATCAGCAATCACTTAAACCCATATTCAAAGCAATCGCATGAATAAACATGTGCAAGATTAACTCCTAATAAATCTCGAAAAGTGTTGAATATATTTTTGAATTTCAGCAGGACCCCTCTCTCTTCGAATGTGGAATGGCTTCTTTATCGTAATTCGTATATCTCTGTGCTACCGCTGGCTGAAATTAGATAATCATGTTATTGCAGAACCACAAATTGGTGTCGTCATTTGTTAAGTGTGGTTAAGTGGCAGGCTATTCCGTAGAAGGAGAAGGAGGCAGGATTTTTTTGACGTATCTTCCTTTGATGCAATGTAGTGTGAGTCTGTGACGCATTATTGGACTCTCCTTCCATTCTCGCTCAAGTTATCAGGCAGATATTTGCAACTTGCATATCAACGACGTCGATTCGATTGCCTGATGCGGTGAAGATGGCTCCTTAGTTGGGCCTGTGTTTTGAAGAAATAACCTCTCTATATGTGACATGGCTCCTATAAGAAGATGGCTCCTTAGTTGGGCCTGTGTTTTGAAGAAATAACATCTCTATAAGTGACTTCTCCTTCGCAAGGAGAGAGCGCTGCGAATACAGAGAAGGTGAACAATCGTTTCCTCCTTCTCTCTAGCTCTTCTCTCTAGTCTCTTTAGCTATTGCTGAAGTCGTTCTAGGCCCAATCTTGTTCGGCCAGTTCATTCTGATCAGGCTGTGTGATCGTTTCGGGTCAAGAGTAGGACATAATTGTTTCGTATCAATAGACGTTTTGGAGTATTTTAAGGTGTGAATGACAGATCTTGGTCCACTAAGTCGAGCCTCGGAGGGTCTTCCGCTGCTTCCAGCCCCGGATCCAACGTCTGAGAGGTCTGGAAATGTAGTGCAACTTGGAAATAAAGGACGCTAACGTCTGAAGTGGCACTCACAAGTGGTGAAGGACATTAACCAATTCAAATTCTATTGAAATGCCACAATGTACCGATTGTCGAGTCTGAAGGGGAGAGAAAAGTTAAAAGTTAAGCAACGACATCCGTCGCGTCGGCGTCGTTCACCTCCCATAAAAACAGGAGACTTTATACTGCGCTTCTCGACACAGAGGTAATAAGTTTCTGGCTAACCTGATCATGCCGATTGCACTTATTGCAAAATGTCATGAATTTTTGAGGTTTGTAGTCCAAAAAGCGGCTTTGAGCTGGTTGTCCAATGCGGCTGGACATGCCTTTTAGAGGCACATCATTTCTCTGTCCATTGGGTAATTATCATGTTGAAATGTCCACATCAGCGGCACTTTCTATCCACGTATATTTACGTAAGATTCATTGGTCATAGTTCAATTTAATAGGTGAATGAGATCAACTCGGTAGCAAGAGAAACATGCCCATATCAGGCGCCTTTTTGGTGAATCTCTCTCAACCGACCTTTACTTTACACACGAAGCCACAACAAAACAAAAGTGAGTATAATTAAGTCAGTAATCAAAAGTGAATATAGCGCGTTGAAGAATCCCAATCACAGGTGGCGCTAAATAACGTTCAGATGTGGCAACCAATGCACCACACTTGTGCTCTATTTTGTATTTCCGGTCAAAAACTTCAATTCAGTTTAAAACTTAAAATGCAGTTGCTTTGCTGACGTCTCAAACAGGAATGCGGAAAAGTTGAGAGGAAAACCAAATAGCAAAAATGTTTTTCTACGTAAAATTGTTGACTAGAAATAAAATATAGGGGAGCTAGTGTGGTGTTTTTGTGTGTTGACATCTAATGCCACGAAAACAAACCAAACCACGGGTAAACCGCGCACGAGAGATCTCCAGGCAATTCTATCATCCGCCATCGACTCTAACTCACCAGGAGTTATGCCCAAGCGTAACCAGACGAGTTTTTTGACTTGTTAGACGTACAAACTTTTGAAACAAAAAATCAAGTTTAAGTACAGAAACACCCGGAAACTACTTAAGAGAGAGGCAAATATCCGGCAAATATCCGAATTCGTTTGTCTACCTCAAGTAGGCAATCATGCGAGTTTCTTACATTAACATTTAATTAAAAAATGTATGATTTTTATTATTATGTTATTAAAAAAATCATATGACAGATAGTAAAGCGCAGTTAAGCATTGTGAGCCCTGTCAGATTTGCGTTCATAAATTTAAATAAACTGCAGTGACTATGCATGACAGCGATCAGCAAGTGCGTTAAGTGATTTTTGTTTGGTTGCAGGTTTACAGGGAACACAAAAAGTGGACTTTCTCATACAAAAGTAGTTCATAAAATCATTTAAAGGAAATTCTCTTATAACTTTGAAGAAATTCTTGTTCTTTGTAACTTGTTTTGACTTCCAATTCTTATTATTCAAAATCATGTTCCTTTACCTTCGCATTTGGCCACTGCGTTTTTTCGTGGTGATCCACCCTCCATGCCTATCGCTACTAGAAAACATCTTCTACAACATCTTGCCTCATCACCAGACAGCTCTGACTTACTTTCGACCCTAAGCGATCGCTTAGCCTGATCAGATTGAACAGTTACAGTCAGCCACTTCAAACTAGCCTATCCTAAGTACATAATGTAAAGCGTACTTTCGCATACGCATCAATTCTTATTGCGATTGAAAAGTAATCATGAAAAATGAACGCAAGAAATATTAAGATTTTGTTTAAAAGAAAGCAGAAATTACTAAAAAGAAATCTAGTTAATGTCATCAGTAATTTAAAAAAAGAGACAAAGCGTGAATGTGTGCAGTTTCTCCCGATGGATTTGTAGGATTTGAATGAGGTGTAACTAACACGAGTCATATATGAGCAATCGAGTGAAAAAAAAAGTAATAGAGGGCACTAAGCCAAGTAAGGCACTTAAGCGGGCGGTGCATATTTACTACAAAAAGTGTTGAAAACCATAAGTTCACCGGTTGATCACTTAAACCATTTGGGTACTTACGCGTGAAGCACTTTTCCGGGTTTTACTATATAAAGTGAGTAAAGAGCATGTTTTATTAGGCCTAATATGTAGATTCTAAAAAAAAAACACACCTACCTTATTTTGACCAACACCATGTTTTATAGCCCTCTTGCTGAACCCATTCTGCGTTGGGGGGGCGTCTCACATTGTGTATGCTACCCGATTCAAAGAAAACTGAAAAAAATTAACTTACTTTCGCCGCTCCAGATGATATCTTGCCACTTTTTTTTTTATAATAAAGGATTCTGTTTAGAAGAGGCAGCTGTATTTATTATTTTGTCCATCACTGTACATACATATGTAATTCCTTTAAAATATTCCCGATTCGAGAGCGATTCTACATACACCGAAAGTTGAAAGTAATTGTTAGTTTTGGCATATTTATCACATACGTTGTGCAATAGCATCGTTACTATGGCAAGGTATGAGGTTGTTTAGCGCTCCTCGTGAGGGATGGAGTAGGGTGGTCTACACACACAGCTACAGTTAAGTGCAATATTGCACATGACCTACTTCAGATAGGTTTTATTTTGCGTGTTCAGATGATAAATAGCGTCGAAATATTCATTATCTGCAGTTCCTCTCTAGATGTTTGTTGTTTTAAGGTTAATTTGCTGGAAATCGATACAACCCTCCCATTCGGCCCCGTATCGTAAATCTGAATTGTCTCTTTTTCATGCCCATTAACATCTCACATGTGATTTATTTAAAAAAAATTAAATATATTATAAATGCAATATTTATAAATGTTGTTGTCGTGATGCAGGTAATGTGGTGGTAGTGAGTTTTAACGATGTTTTACACGAATCTTTATTGTAACTGTAAATAAATTCGAAAGTCAATGCAATAATTAAGCTCTGTAAGAACGCCGCGTGTAGTGTGTTTTGTTATTTTTTTTTGCTCACAAAACGAAAGATAACTAAAAGCAATTCATGAAATCGTAGATAACATCGTTTTTCTCCTTTTGCCTCCACATTACCTCTTTATTTGTTTAGTATGTGTTTTTATTCTTTTACAAACAAACAAAAACAAAATGCTTATAATTAAAATTAAAAACAGTTTTGACCACTGCAGTGTTAAGATAAGATATGCAAATAATAATTATTTTGAAATTCAACAAACGTCGAAAATAAACTCACTCACCACCTTCTTCTTCTTGCCTCGCTACAACAACTTCAAAACCAAAAAAAAAAAAAACTAAAACAATTCAAAAGTATAACCGGCAATTATTAATCACAATTTCAGCGAATGGACAAGAATTAGATGCTGGCACAGAGATCAACAGCAGCTTACAGCTTTCAAATGGATTGGAGCTTAGATCCGAAAGAAGACCATGTCAAAAAAGGTTCCGAAGATGAGGACGAAAATCAAAGCTTAAACCCTCAAAAAGAACCTCTGCGTCGGCGTACTCCACATCGAAATGGCCAATCGTCTAATGGATTCCACTCACAGCCATCCACAGAAATGCCTATCCTGCGAATACATAAGCAGGATGTTAGAACATCGAAATCTCCACTGTCATCTATGGGCAAGGTCAAGGAGGCTGAAGTGCCCATCAAAAATCATTGCGACCAAGTTCAAAATGGTGCCCAACCAAACCAAGAAGAACCATCCTCAGGTACAAAGCAGCAATCTTCCAACGAACTGCCATCGACAATGGCCCCGGTATCGCAAAATTCTCTTCCGCCACAGCAGTACGACGTTGCGAATATTTCGAATATCCTAAAGACCTTTCAGTGCAACCGATTCATTAATTCTTCGATTATGAGGTCCGAGATAAAAGAGGAGCCCCCGGGTGCCAAAGAATTGAATCAGCAATCTCGCCATAACGAGGAAAATTCACATCCAAACAACTCTTCCAGTTTAAATGAAGATGCACAGCTAAATATTAAAGAAGAAGTAGAGCCGACGTTGATAACAGTCAAGACAGATGTGGACATAGAAGCTGAACTGCCATGTACATCAATTAAACAGCGAGCAACGCCAAAAAAGAAGCCTGCACGACCCCGAAAACCCGCCGTGCCCAAAGCCAAAGCGTTGGATAACCCTACAAAGCCTACAAAGGAATGCGCCAAGCGTACTTCGAAACGAAAAACCAACTACTGCGAAGATTCATCATCTGCCGATGAGAAAAGGACCGTAAAGAGTAAATGTCCCAATCCAGTCATCAAAACTGAACCGAGTACAATTCCACCACAGCTAAACGCCAAGATCGAGGTGAAGCAAGAAGTCACTGAAATAAAAGCAGAACCTGTTAAGGAAATCGAAAACAGACTAGGCATGGAAAAGAAACCGAAGGAAGTGTCAAAAGTTACAAAAAACGAGGAAGAAGGTGACCACAAACAACAAATCAAGAAAGAACCCATCTTAAAGAATAGACGAGCACGCAACACAGCAGCGTCAAGAAACAAAAACAGACTTCATCCACTGACGCGGAAAGAGCAGCTTATGATGAACAAATTGATGGAATCCAAAGAGCCTTTTCTGCAAAACCTTCCATGTGTGAAGCTTGCGTCGAGGGTCACAAAATGCCGGGAGTGCCGATGTGCGTCGCTACGCAGTGACAGTGTCTTTTGTCGATTCTTTGATTTCCGTCGGCTGAGATATAAAGAAAAAGCTGTTCTTGTCGTTGATGGATTCTCTGATCCTAAAACAGACCCAGGATCAAATGATGTCGCACTCTGGATGCCTGGGCCACCGCCGCGAGATATCGACTTGGACGTGAGCCGATTCATGCTGATGAACGTGGCAGATCAATTCTGTCGCATCTGGCAAGAGGAACAGGACGCTATTAAAGAAAATATGTCGTCGGACCCAACGATAGCCTGGAAGAAAGTGGTCAAAGGGGTACGAGAAATCTGTGATGTTTGCGAAACGACACTCTTTAATTTTCATTGGACTTGCAGCAAGTGTGGTTTCGGTGTGTGCATCGACTGCTATAGAGACCGAAAGAAAAGACTCACGAAAAAAGTCGACAAACCACAGAGAGGTTACGACGATTACGGCTGGCTCGTGTGTACGTTTCGAGAGACGCACGAACAGAATGCACTCATGTTGACGCAAATTATTCCTGGCGACTGCTTGAACATTCTCGCGAGTCGTTTACACGAGGTCTGCAGGATATGGAAGATTCCACAAAAGTGTGGATGTCCCTTGATCAAGGGCCTCAAGGACGAATTACTCTTGCCCAAATATTTTGAGATCGCAAATAAAATTATCAAAGAATCCTACCTCCGATTTTACAGCAACGAATGCGAGATCAAGTACCGCGATAGGATCAAGAACTTAGACCCGGAAAATCTAGATGATTATATGGAAATAATGGAAGCCGAGACCGAGTTGATGGACGAAGCAAAGGCAGCAGGCATGCTTCCTGTTGTCCTGGCAACGACGCTGAAGCACCTCAAACGTGCGCCGACGGTAGCAACTCTGTCAAGCAAAGACAGCATAGAAGAGGTAAGAGATGTTGTGACACTGGAGTACAATGCCGTGAAAGAAGGCACTCAAAAGACGCAGCGGTACCTGCCGCAGAAAGTAATGACTTTGAAATTGTCACGGCACTTGTTTCCCGGCATTGATCACGATTGGCTGTGTAGTGGAAAGCTCTTGCGGTTGCTCGATGCACGAAACAAGAGAAATGCTAGGCTCTTTCAAGACGTGTGGAGGCGGGGGCAACCAGTAATGGTTTCAGAACTATGTAAATTCCTTAACATAAATCTCTGGCATCCAGAGGCGTTTTGTCGAGACTTCGGCGAAAAGAAGAATGATCTCATCAATTGTATGACCGGCAATCTAGTGCCGAACCAACCAATGAAACACTTTTGGGAGGGCTTTCAATGTGTTAGTAAGCGCCTCTTGGACGCACAGGGCCAACCTATGCTGCTGAAACTGAAGGATTGGCCACCGGGAGACGATTTTGCCGAAATCCTTCCAACGCGTTTCGCGGATCTCATGAGTGCTCTTCCAATGCCTGAGTATACACTCCGGAGTGGGTGTTTGAACATCGCCAGTCGCCTTCCTAGTATATTCGTTCCACCTGACCTGGGGCCAAAAATGTACAACGCCTATGGATCTGCCTTACACCCTGACAAGGGTACCACCAATCTTCACTTAGACATATCGGATGCAGTCAATGTGATGGTATACGTGGGCATACCCAATGACGAATCAGCCAAGGCGCAGATCACCGCAGCTTTGCGAGCGATTGATGGGGGCGGTTGTGATATAGTGACAAGACGAAGAGCTCGTCAACCGGGCGTAATGCCAGGAGCATTGTGGCACATATATTCAGCGCGCGATGCTGACAAAATTCGAGACCTCCTCAATCGCGTGACGATCGAACGCGGCTACCGACTGGAACCTGACCACGATCCAATACACGATCAAAACTGGTATTTGGACAATGAGCTGCGCGAACGCCTCTACGACGACTATGGAGTCGAGGGGTTTCCCATCGTACAGTGCCTGGGAGATGCGGTATTTATACCGGCTGGTGCTCCACATCAAGTGCGAAACTTACACAACTGTATCAAAGTAGCCGAAGATTTTGTGTCGCCAGAGAATATTCAGCACTGCTACCACTTATCGCAACAATTCCGGAAGCTGTCCATGTCGCACACAAACCACGAGGATAAGTTGCAGATAAGAAACGTCATATATCACGCTGTCAAGGACACCACATCGTATCTAACGTATCTCTTGAGCCGACACATGTAAATCAACCCCGAGCCCAGAGGCGGTTTGCTCATTTTTATACTCGCTACAGCCACAGACATGGTTTGCCCATCTCAATCTACCTTTAAGAGTAATTTTATATCGAACAAAAAAGAAAACAATATTTGTAAAACTAATTAATGTCGTAGAGTACAGCCTAAGTGTGATAGCAGAAGTACATTGGCGAGATGAAGTATTTTTTAGAACCTACCATGTTAAGCCTGTAGGCATGTATAATTCAGATAATTGTGAATTACTTAGGAATTTTAGAGTAAGAACATTTTGTAGATAAATAAGAGAATAAAGTGAAAAATCTTTAAGTGTAAGTGAGTGGTGTGTGTTTGCGTTTATTTATATATCAGAAGCATTGTTTTGTTTTACTTGACAGCGGTTACCCGCTTATCGGCGGGGACTGAAATAATGTATCCATGAGCACGAGTATATCATGGTTGGTATTTGTAGGAAAATGACTGATTCCACTCATGAAAGAATGAGAATTGATGTTGGGGGACAGAAGGTATTCCATGCTTAGGATTGGTTGATGGTATACATGCATGTTCATGTTCAACGGTAATATAATGGGGTTATAAATGATCATACTATAATCTAATCGTGAACTCCATAAATGACATCCTAGTGGCAACAGGTTGTGGAAACAACAGGGCTTCAAACTCCTGATTCGAAGGAACACAATTTATTTTGCTAGCCGTGCTATATGAAGACCATAAGCAAAACAGAGCTTCGTGCCGAAGCAAAGGAAAGAATGCATTCCGGAGGGGAAAAATCCGACGATTGCACTAGTTCGGCCGCATCGAGTTTCTGAAGCCAAGCGTCATATTTCGAAAAGAGAAAGGCTCAATTGAATCGGCAGTTGGAAGAAGGGAATACGTCCCAAAATTCCAAATGACATTTTGTATGCAAATGTTATCTATACGAAGGCACATCTGTAAACAAACAGAAACCATTTTCATAACAAATATTTGTGATAGGGATAGTAAAAGACGTTTTTATGAAGAAAGTACAGAAAAAACCTCTGCTTTTCGACCCTAAGCGATCGCTTAGCCTGATCAGATTGAACAGTTACAGTCAGCCACTTCAAACTAGTCTATCCTATGTACATAATGTAAAGCGTACTTTTGCATACGCATCAATTCTTATTGCATCTTGTACAATTGGGATTGGATAAGGAATCATGAAAAATTAATGCAGGAAATATAAGGAATTTGTTTAAAAGAAAAAAGAAATTGGGTCTATAACTTAATTCCTGTGTTTTCTTTCGTCTGGTCGCATATTCCAGTGTTGTCTATTGATGTTTTCACCCGGTTTAAGCAGCTCATAATACAGCACACCCTTCAGATCCCACCAAATACAAAGCATTACCTTCGCGCCATGGATATTCGGCTTTGCCGTTGATTTGGCTGGTTGGCCGGGTTTCACATATGATTTTTTGCACTTGGGGTTGTCGTGATGGATCCATTTTTCATGACCAGTAACAAATCCGTGTGTGTCGTGTCCCCGCAAAAACACTTTTTTGCCACAAAGTTCGACATATTTGAGTGAAAAAAATTACTGTTGTTTACGCTTCAAATCAATGACATGAATACTGAAATGAAGCACAATGACAGTGGTTTTCCAACGCATGTTCCAATGGAAGAATACAAGTTACGCCATCTCTTAGCGAATTAAGTAATAGACCCAATAGTTAATTTGATAATCGTTTGCGACAAAGTGAAGTTTGTAGGATTTGAATGAGGTAGCTACACGAGTCATATATGAGCAATCGAAAGCTATGCAATTGAATTATGTTTCAGTGTTAACCAAACCCCTGAAAACGAATCCAATGGACCCGTTCGACCGTTGCTAAACCAGCAGGCATACCCAGCATACTTCCAGCTCTGTAAAGACGATATTGTGCAGTATGTACATTCTCTTAGACATGGGGTCAAAACAGCTCAATCCTGGATAATAACCGATGTGGGGGAATGCATTTATGTATTTCGTGGGGTCAGTGTCCGTTGATAAATCCTACCACAATACGTACATCTTTGAATTGAGTTTAACCGTTGACAACACTGTAAGTTGTGCCCAAGTACCGGTACTAACTGTTCAATTAAAACAACGAAGATATAGATGTAGGGCAGGGCATTAGCGCCAAAATGGGAGCGAATAGATTGGTGGTCCAGTTGAATCTGAATTTATTTCTCTAAAACGATCATTATATACTAATTCATCAATGGGCATTTCCAATGGAAAAGAATGGGTCGCATGCCATCATATTTCGTTCAGTCGTGACCCGAAAGTTATGTTGCTATTACCAAACATTTAATGAAAACAAAGAGCAGCATTTACTGCGCTATATTACAAACAGTGCAATTGGCAACGACGAAGCACTTAGGCAGCCAACACATTATAATGTTTATGTTCAAATACTTTATGCCTGTCTTCTTATGGTGTCAGCCATTTAGTGTTTTCGTTTTGTGGCTGTTGAAATTAATGTCACATGATACTACAGTCGAACCTCTATAAGTCGAATAGTCACAGGAACAAATGTCTTGTCGGATTTATGGAGTGTTCTAGTTATGAAATGTAAAATTTGGGTATTTTTAAGTTTAAGCTCTGAAACATTAAAAATATTTTGTTCGACTTAAAGAAATGATCGTCTCAAGGATGTTCGTCTTACAGAAGTTTGAATGTATTTATTATACAATGTAGGAAATGTGTTCTTGGGTTCTTTCTTTTGGTAGGTAAAGTACAATTATCTTAATTTATTCACCGGTCACAAGACTATTTCAGCTATCTTCTATTCGAATTGTCCATGGCTTCATTTTCCAAGTTATTTCTGCGGAAGCTTAGCGATGTACGCTATCACCACAGATTTGGTTGAATCCATGTATTACTTGATTTTGATGACACTCAAAGTCTTGTCATACAACAAACTCTAAAACTCTGAATATGAGGGTTGCTGCACGAAATGTCGATGGGATAAGAAGAAACATCTCGATTGCTCTTGATGGTCTAGTTATTCCTAGAATTACCGAGTAGTCGATAACATTGCACGGATACATTTGGCAACAGAATGATAACATCATGTCGACTCACTCAATCGATTTGTGTACGATTTTAAATATGGTTTAAAGTGTATTAGAGCCTAATTTAGAATAAGACTTTTGATTGCTATAAGACTTATTTAGAAAATCTAATTGATGTGCAACGTGCCCCAGTCAAGGCTTTAGATAGCTGAATTTCCACTTCACTGATATTTTCAACAGGGTATTGACTATAATCCCTGCCAACATTCATCGTGAGCGATCGTCTTGCCATTTATTTTACACTCGATAATTCTTATCTTGTCGCGGGACTTACGAAATGCTCCGAAATCAAGAGAAAAGCAAAATAACATCACATTCATTACAAAATGATGTTTCGACTGCATGTCATGATGATCTTCCATAGACTGACTCATGGTCGTGCACTCGGTAATTGATCACAGTTAACAAATGAATTTGACATAAACTAACAGGTGGACAGAAAATGAGAAAAGGACGCTGTTACAAATGTGAGAACGAATGAATTGTAAAAAAAATGCTATCACGCAAAACAGACGGCACAAATGAGTTGTTTGAGTTTGAGTTTGATGTGTGTGATGTGAACCTGTAACTTGCGTTCCCAACAAGTCATTAAGGAAGTCTCCACGGTGACAAAATAAGAGGCTGAAGAAATTGAAATTGGTGGGTTCGAAGGTAATCTAGATCTAGCTTCTAGACCTAGCGTCTACACTAAAACCCTAGCGTGCTCAGTGCGCTATTGTTCTTTTCTGACTGGAGTTACACATTCTTGCTGACTCTGAGTGACGAAGTTTAAGAAGATTATTCTAGACACTGGTTCTCCAGATGATTGTCTGTGACTTGAAAGAGGTGGAACTGTAAATTATGAAAACTCATTGTGTCGTCAATTGAAACGAAACCGTAGGAATCCACGCACCTACCCATTGGGTCACATGACGTGAGGACTTCCAATGACTAGTAGTAGTTTGAAAAAAAAAAAAAACATACCCCATAAGACTAGAATTCAGAACTTCTTCTCTCTCTACAATCCGGGGTAGACCTGGGCCTCACTCAACATGTCTCTCCAACCGGCTCGGTCTTTCGCCAGCCGTCTCCAGTTTCGCACACCAAGGTCCCCCACGAATTGTGTGCGCCACCTTGTACGTGGGCGTCCTCTGTTGCTTCGTCCCACAGGCTCAGAGTCGAAGATTATTCGGGCCGAAACTATGTTGTCTATACGCTCTACATGGCCTAACTAGATCCGAAGACGACTGGCCAGGCTCATGTCGCTGTACAGTCCATACAGTTCGTGATTGAACTTTCTTCTCCAAATGCCATCAACGCAAACAGGACTTTTCTCTCGAATATACCAAGAGCCTCTTCATCCGCTTTGGATATTATCCATGCCTCTACGCCGGATGGCAAGACGGTGATGATAAAGGTCTTATACAGAGTCAACTTAGTCTTTCGAGAGAGGGGTCCATTACTCAATTGTCTCTTGAGCCCATAAAAACAGCGGTTGGCAAGAGTTGTTCTGTGTTTGATCTCGGTACTGATGTTGTTTGTACTGTTCACCGCGGAGCCGAGGTAGACGAATTCCTATGGTGACGTTCTGGTCGAGTTGTGATGTTATGCGTCCTTCCTCGATGACAACATATACATCGTTCTACCCTCGTTCACCGCTAAACCCATTTTGCGCACCTCTGTTTCAATGTTCAATGACTTCCTCGCTGTGTTTGACGCATCACCTCAATGTCGTCTGCGTATGCTAGCAATTGTACGGACTGTTGGAAGATCGTGCCTCTTGTGTTGGCGAGTGAGTTTTGCACGACCCTCTCACCAAATTGGAAAGTTCACCATCCTTCCATTATTTCTTAATAGACTGCGAAGAGAAATATCCATCTTTTGAATCATGTATAGTATATTGTTGTAGCAAGATCAGATGAGACCACATCGTCCTACATTCTAGTAACTAATGATTGTCAGCACATATCTGAGGACGCTGCCTAAGCACCAGGATACTGATTTCAGGAGTTGTATACTTACTTTTTCACTTCCACTTTATTATCGCACTTTCAGAGAATTTATATTTTTTAATAACGCACACTATTTATTATAGTCCTTGGCTGGTCAGATTTCCACTGAACAGAATCGTCTTTGCCTGACCGCACAACTGTTTTAAAAGTTGTGATGTTCCGCAGTGATTTTCAAATGGTCTGAATAAGTGGAAAGTGAGTCATAGCCATGTAAGTAGACAACGTCCTTCTTGTCTCTAACTACACGATTAGTTGATTCCTTGCGTGTCGAGGATTTTTTCTTCTGGTACATATGTGTCCCCTCCGAAAGGATTGACCATTTTAATTTGTTTCTGCCTGATACACATTTGGGTTGAACTTTTATTTAATAATCCAACCTTAACCTTTATTTCAGGTTCCCGTCCCATCTATTGCGCCTAAAGTAAGGAAAGAGAGCCGCACCTGTCTACAGCAAAAGAAAATATAACATGAACGATATTTTGCTATCATTTCATTGGTTACACAACAAAAAGTTACTGAATTGAGAACAATAAAAAAAATAGCCAGTTCGAAGGGATGACGATGTACGTTCATATGATGAAAAGCAAGAAAAGCAAAGAGTCACAACAATCTACACATGAAAAGAACTAACGACTGGACTACAGCGATACTTTTGTACACGCGCTGTTGATTAACTTAAATTGATTTCTATTTCTTAAGATATTCATGAGTTCTTTGCAGAACGTGGTCAATTATTATTACATTCAGCATTTTTATACATTCTACGAGTTAATATAAGAAACCAATCGGCGGTACGACCTCCAGCAAGGCTTGTCAAAATGACTGTGGATTTCAATGACTACTTTTGGGTATGTTTGCTCAACTACGTTTCTCTTGTTTGTTGATCATAGTAACCGTTTTTCTCTTTTCGAATCACAGGGTGAAAAGAACAATGGGTACGATGTTCTGTACCATAACATGAAATTTGGCGTTGTGGCCAGCAAAGAACTGTCAGAGTTTTTTCGTGAAAAATCCAACATAGAAGAGCAGAACTCAAAGTTAATGACAAAACTGGCACACAAAGCTGGCTCCGGCACACTTAATAGCACATTCGCTCCAGTATGGACCATACTACGTACATCGGCAGAAAAGCTATCGACTCTGCATCTGCAAATGGTTCAGAAGCTCACCGAACTGGTAAAAGATGTTGCAAAGTATGCAGACGAATTGCATAAAAAGCATAAATTGGTGAAAGAGGAGGAGTCTCAGACGTTGGAAAGTGTGCAGGCGATGCAATCATCGACAGCGGCTGTTCAAAAGTCGAAAGATTTGTATACGACTAAGGTTCTGGAACTGGAGAAGCTGCGCAAAGACAACGGATCGCCGAAGGATATTGAGAAAGTTGAAGCCAAATTGAAGAAGCTACAAGAAGACTATAAAGTGCTTTTGGAGAAACATAATCCCATTAAAACTGAGTTTGAACGTAAAATGACTCAAACTTGTAGGGTGAGTGGAGCTTAGTAGCACTTAGTTGATAAAAAAATTGATTGTTTTCTTTACTCATGTCATTGCAGAGATTCCAAGAAATCGAAGAAGTTCATTTGAGGCAAATGAAAGAATTCTTATCGACATATTTGGAATTGGTACAAAATAATCATGATATGGTTGGACAGGTAAGAGAAAAATTAAATTCTGAAATGCTCGTTTAAATTGGACTGTAGGCTAGAATCGCGCGTTATATCGAAGTTCTAAATGCCAGAATTCAACTATCAATTATTCCATTCCGGCTATGTTTGATTGGTCCAAGCGACCAAAAGGTTTAAAGGCAAGACCCCAAAGCTCCTGATGATTGATTGATTCACAATTGATGAAATGGATAAGCAGGATGAGATATTAAAGCAGATCCAAAACGAAGCGGTACTAAATCAAATTCTTAAAATAAGCTTTATGTCAACGATTTCCATGTCAGAGTTGTGGCATTTATCGTCTGTTTTTTTTTTACGAGATGAAAGAAGTCATCTTTGTTGTTTTTATTCTTGGACAGGCGTGTACCAAAACTTGCAAAATTATATGCTCATATTCCTAAAAAATAGGATCTTGAAATACGTACGTCAACTTCTATGCTGGGGGTGCTAACTTAAATCCCCGAATTTACCACCTTTCATAATTCACGGCTCCACCTTTTGCTTCTCAAACTTCACCGTTGGGAGACGACAACAAACTCTGGGGTTCCATCCTCTCGGTTGTGGGCCGAGAAGTCAGGACCCTCTTCAGACCCCGCCAGCCGTATTATTATGGTAAATATCGCACTATTTCATTCTCTTTTTGATCGACCAGTGCTACTTCTCTTATTGGTTTGCGGTAATTACTTCTCTACAGCACTTGATGGTCTCTGCAAGTTCTTCGACAGTCATTGTCATTATTTCGTTTGCGAATCTCATCAACAGAGTCCTTATATACCAAAGTCATGACAGTATCTCTTCAGACCAGGAATCTAACATGCTAGACCCTTTTATAGAAACGTGTGCTCTGCCGTGGGTTAAATTTATCTCCGATTGAATCCACTGCTGACGTCTCGAAGGGAGTCAAAGGGTCTTTTATGAAACCGGAACACCAATCAACTTCTTTCAACAATTGTTACTTTTTCTTCATTTGACATAACATTTAAACATTCTTTTCAGGTCCACTCTGACTTCAAGCGTCAATTCCTCGATATGACAGTTGATAAACTGCTCGAACAGTTTGTTCTCAACAAGTACACTGGTTTGGAAAAGCCCGGTAAGTAATCAATTTTGTTCTCCGTTTTTGTTTTACACTCATAGGAAATGTTGAAAACAGTTTTGGCAAATAAATGTAAACAAAAAGGTTTGTGCAGTTTGAAAACGGAATGTGAACCACAAAAATGAATACAAACACAAATTTCGTTAATTTTCCATCAAAAACTTATTGTTTAAATTTGATGATTGTATTTAGATAGTGGAAACCAATTTTCTATATGTATACGAGTACTTTATGTATATTATTTTTTAAAGAAATCAATGATCCCATTAGACTGTATCATTCTTTTAAGAGCTTTTGATTCTGAACATAACCTTTCGAAATTCTAAAGTTATACTATTTTGCTCTTGGAAATCCTCCCCCACCCCAAAACAAAAAAAGGAAATCTGTAATAGAATTAATTTTATCATGTATTTTGTTGTTTGTTATTTATTTTTATTTAATTCATTTTCCGAATAATGCAAAGGACATGCGCTGTGTTGCATCTGCATGAGTGTTTTTTGTGCGTTTTTAATTGCTTGCTTTGAGGTGAGTTTCACTTTTTGAGATCCCTTGCTTCAAAATCTACCCGACCAACCATTATGCATCTACATTGTAGGCATTTTATGATTTAACTTATTATTCGATTTGTAGTTTGTTCTTTTTTTTTTTTTGCTTCCTATGGCAGGGGGCTTCATGGTATGTTCAAATTGCCAAACAAAAACATTCAGTTTCATTAGTCCAGTTGCTAACATAGGACCGTTTTCACTTTTTGAAACACTAACATTTTTAGACGACAAACAACTAGTTTCTTATAAAGGGTGTCCTAAAATTAGCTGAAGATTTGAATTAAGCCCCTTTCACCAAAAAATTACAGCATATAGTTTATAAAAATAATAATAATAAAATAGTCCGTAGAAGTCCAGGGCCTAGCTTCTCAGCAACCACAGTCGGCTAACCTGAGAAGCTTTTTATAGACAGTTTTAATCTTTGAGCATTGTCAGCGACTCGAAAGAGGTGGAGATGTGAAAAGTATTTTACTCGTACCAGGAATCGAACCTAGGCTCGTAGGCAGGGGTCGACGTACCAATCCACAATGCCACGGCCGCCACACAGCTGCTAGTTTAGGGTTAGTAAAATAGCGTCACATGATATGCCATCATGTTTTCATAATTGGACAATATTTCATGCAAAATATGGTCGGAAAAGTATTTTAACTTCGATATCGCTATATGATAAAAATAATACACTTGGATGATATTGGTGTGGCCAATATGTGCTTTCAGCAAGACGGTGAGACATGCTATTCAGCTGGAAAAAATATGCAGCATGCATGAGACTGTCATTTCGGTGGGCACAACTTTCTCCCTAGATCTTGTAATTTAACATCATTAGATCTCTCGTTATTGGGTAATTTGAACTCGAATGTGATGCCAGCAAACCCGCAACTACCCTTGCATTACAGGACCAAATTAAACGCTGCATTAACAAATTTCAGTCACATTTGTGCAGAATGATCATGCAAAACTTTAACATGTATGAAACTTTGAAGGATGTGTTATTCTACAAATAACTCTATCCTATGAACTTTATGATTCAATACAAAAATCTAAAGAGAAGAGAAAAAACTTTTTAAATAAAAGTTTGTGTTAATTTTGGGCCACCCTTTATATTCTATCGTTCGATATACAAAACAATTTCTGTAGGAGCATCATACATCAGCAATTGATATGAATTGAACATTATCAGTTCTAATTTCAAATCAACTTCCACTTCACCGTCAATAACATCTTTTAAAATTGTTTTGAATAGTTTCACAACTGTTTTCTTTTTAAAGGCGTAAGCTTCCTGTCATTTAATTTTGCCACCTTCAAACGAATGATTACAGATTCACTAGATGTGTAGATACATAGGGACGCTAAGTTACTTAACAGTCCGCTCTTCCATGGTCTGGTTAGACCGGGTTTATTTCACTTCCTAAGGAGCTTATACCGTAGGACCTCAGATAAAACTGTAATTTCCGAAATGTCTTCTCACGACAAACTCAAAAGCAAATTCAACGTTATTCAACTGAAGGAACAATCAAAGTGATCCACCCTTAAATTGTTTAATGAGAGGTCAACAATCAATTGCCGTCGTGACGTGGTAAGTTGGTGCATCGACTCTTATATCCTTCGTTCCATGTTCACTCCCTGAATTCAGCAACTTTCAAAATGCACGGCTCCAACTCTTTCAACTGACTGACGATGCTCAAAGACATTTGCCATCTAGAAAAAGCTTCTTAAACTAAGCCGTAAGAGAAAGTAGCACGCACGACACGAGTGTTTGCTAAAGAAGCTAGACACAGGCTCACCTCAGACTGCCGTGCCTCCCTTATACATGATTATTACTAAGTCAGCAATCACATCCATTGAAATATACAAAGATTACAGTCACAAAGGCAACCAGACAGTAGCAATGCAAACAGTTTAGAATTGATTAGTTATTTCAAGAGGACATTATAATATGTTCTATTGACCTAGTCCATATAAAAAGTGCTGCTTTAGTGAACTCGGAGATCACACACATTGGTTGTGGTTTCGCTGTGGTGTGAGGATCACAAAAAGAAGTTTGTATCTCCGATTTGCTGCTTCACCATGTCATTTTGTCGCAATGTTTGATGAATTGAATTTGACTTGCATGGTTTGCCAATCAGTTTTGTTAGGGAATTTAAATTCCAAGGAAACAGTTGCCAACATCAGTACAGTCGTTAGTACGTTTATATTTATATTTACCTAAGAAAGTGGTACATTTTTACAATTTCTTTTGTAGAGCCATTCATCCCCCCCCCCCCCTCGGTAGCTTAATTTAAATGTGTTGCTTTTATTTTCATTTGATGTATCTCATGCGTCCGTGTTCAAATTGCACAGCATTGAATAAAGATAAAATTTGTTTCAAAGATGCGATATTGAATTGAATTGAAAGTTTTGAAAATATTTATTAAGTTTATTGTATACTAATAAAATTGCAATTTTCTTTTCGATGAGTTTCATTGTATTTCGTTATATTTTATTTGTTGTAATTGTTTTTTTTTATTTTTTTTTATTTTGATTTCATTAACAATTTTTTTTTATTTCCAATACAACAACTTACAGAAATTTCCGAACTCCCGTTCATTACCTTATCGACGCAATCCACTTCTTCGACAAGCTCACATATAAATAAGACCAATCAGCCCATATCACCCGCAAATCTCACAGGTACACAACTACTACTACAACAACAACCACAACAAGTACAGCAAAACCAACTTCATCAACAATTGCAACAGCAACACTTGGATGCTCTGACAACAACAGCGGACATCGGTGGGTCTAGCAGTGGTGGTGGCAGCGGCAGTATGCTTTTTCTTTCCACAAATCCCGATACAGATTCAAAGGGCGCCGAGGGTGGTGAAAGCATTTCTCGTGCCATGTCACCGGAGCCAACACAAACTACATCCATAAGCACTGCGGCCACTTCAGTGAAATCGAACATTCGGAGTTGGTTTACTTCTAACATTCCATCGGCGAAACATTCCACAAGTAACACTACTAGTACATGCAATAACAACTCCTCCTCCTCATCTAATGCCAATAAATTAATAAATGGGAACTTTGGTACGGACACTAACTCCAGCTCCAGCGTAAATAATTCCCAAAGTGCTAACCATTCCAACAGTCCTTCCCAACAACTGGACACCACAAATATTATTACTACTACTACTACTTCTTCTACCACCACCAATACCAACATCATTCAAAGTTCATTTATATCGTCAGCATTGAATCAACTGTCTGAGCAAAATTCATCGTCTTCCTCTTCGGCTCCAAGTATGAATTACGCATTTTTTCATTATTATCTACTTACTTAACTTTTTGTGCATAAACATACCTTAATACCGTTCATTCTTGTACCTAATCGACTGTGAATGTTTTAATTGAGTGAGTGCAGCCACGAAGAATACTTCGTCGGTTGAGAATGTCTTAGATGTCCAAATGTATACTTTACCATTCAATAGTTTCGAAACATTTGTTAAGAAATGTAATTCGTTTCAACAAAAAAACTTTACACTTGAGGCTGTCAACTGAATGCTTTATTTGCGAGGCCTTCACACCCTTTGGTTCTTAATGTGTCAAGCATATTATGAGGTTACTCGAAAAATAGGGTGTACACAGGGTAAGGTTTTCTCATCATATGGATCCGAAAATATGAATTTACGCGTTTGATAACCTCCTTTATTGAGAAGGTCTGGCTAATTCTGTTGTTTATCAACCCATGCGAACCCAACAGACATATCCTTTTTTCCATGTCTCATTTCTTAGTGGTTACAAATGCTGTCGCATGGGGTTATTAATTCATCATTACATGATTATTTCGTTTTTTCCGACAGAGAATCCAAACCATTCCTTTTCTATAGATCTACATTCCATTTGTTGTTATGAATCCATCAACTCAAACATATCACTAGTTTCCGGTGAACCATTCGAATAAGTTTCTGTAAATCTTTTTTCAAATGCGTGTGGTCCGAAGTAGCATGTGTCATAGCTTTTCCTAACGCATATAACATAGCAACCCGTAACTCAGCTGCCTGATCCTAGGCACTCTGAGTCCAGTCGTCGATACCGGGCTGTCTTGGGTTCGCAGTAACTTGATCTTTATGCCAGAGGTTTGGCCTTCTCCGTCTCTAACCAGGAGGCTCGGATACAAAAGCCCTCTTGGCTGGAGCATTGGTGTCCATGCACTCTATGTGACCGAGTCTTTTTGTCGTCCCGAATACATCCACATTTTGGTGGAGTTTGTACAGTTTACGGTTTTATTTTCTCTATTCACCTTTCTCGCAGACGGGACCATTCATCCGATATAAGTGTATCGAGTTTATTGGTACATTACTCAATTCAAACTTTCAAAATTTGTACCGTGTTCCATTTCTTTGAATTTTTCCATATATCAATGACATGCCTCCAATGAAGACAGGAGACTGGTTTCCATGTTCCATGTTACAGTGAAGCTTCTCATTACTGACACCCCTCTACAAAAGACACCTCTCTTTACAGACAATTCGTCATGGTCACGGCATGAATATATTTTGACAATCATGATGGTTCCGCTGCTCTCCGCCTCAGAGAAGTTTCAATAAGTTTGTTTCCTTTTTTTTCATTACTCGATTTACTTATCGATCGCAGGTGAAGGTAGACTTATCCGAAATGATTTTCGGATTTCTCAAACGATACATACACGCTTACAGGATATTCTCTGTCATCATTCAGTGAATGTATACATATGTATTCCATAAGTTTGTGCTTGCATACCATCTCCTTATGTTTCCCAGTCAGTTCTGTACGTTTTATGTGAAGGTTCATCAACATTTTCATTCAAATTTGACAAAATATTCAGAAGCTTTTGATTGGATAGTATATGTTGCGCACTTTTGTTGGATTTCCATTGCTGTTGTATGGTTTTTAGCAACCGAATTAAACTGATTTGTACATAACAAGTGATTCAACTTTTAACATATGTGTTGAAATTATCAAAAAAGAAGAATGCTCAGAATCAAAAGTTAACGACTGTAATATTTTGTTAGGTTAATTTTCAGTTCAAATGAAAATGATTTTTTTTTCGACAAAATTAGTTGACAACTCTTTACAAAATTGTGGATTTTTCAATTTGGGCAAAGCAAAGAATTGTGATTTAAATGATTGGCATTCAGTTCGTGGAAAATATTGGGTTGTTTTTCTTTTGCGTTTTTTTTTTTAATATGTTATTTATGCTCATTGGTTTGGAATTATTTTCAGAATTGAAAATGTTTCTTTTAGAATTTTGTATACATCAGAATGTACATACATCTATGGCCAATAAATAGGTGCATGCAGGTTATGCGCAACAATAACTCAAACCAGAAATATTTCGAAAATAATTTTGAATGTAACACTAGTACTTTATTTTAGAATAATTATACAAATGGAACATAAAGAATTATTAACAAGAGATGAGGGTTTACAAAAAATATGTTGGTCGAAGAAATAGGTGCAAATTCTGAAAAAAAGATTCATTATTTTGGTTTGACCCAAATTATTTTTACTAGGTCACACCGACGCGGTAAAGAGTCCACGAGATTTCGTCATTTTACGATTTCGTTGCAAAGATCTTTCAGATTTCAAGCTTTCTTGTTGGCGATTATGAACTTAACCTGATTCCATAAATTTGGTTAAGGCGAATGAGCCGGCGACGGCATAACCGAGACAACATTTTCGTTAAACCATCTTTTAGCTTTTCTAAAGGTGTGTTTGTATCATATCCCTGTTGTAATGTCCAAATTAGAGGCATTTCGAATTCGCGTTTTTTGTAGGGCAGCATAGTATTTTGAAGAATATCAACCTTATATGAAAAAATACAGAAATACATGTGCAACACTTATTTTATCGACCATAGCTGGGCTGAGGGTTACATCGTTCTTAGCGAATATGGTTCTGATGTGGATTTTCGTTCCATCAATTCGGGCCACGAATGACAAGCTAAAAAATTATTAAACCTTCAAATTAAATGTGTTTAAATTTCAATAAACACGAATTAAAGGATGTAGATAAAACGACAGATGTTGCACAATACGATAAAGACAAAAAGGGTAGCCCTCAGACTTTTTCGCAACAAATATAATGAAATATTATTATTTCTGATAGTTATCCGTTAGAGATTACATACTCTGTTTTGTCCATCTTCCACGGCACTATAGATCTCTAAATGATTGTCTTCTGACGCTAATGGGACATTTTACCTACATAATCAAGTGTCCAACGGAATTGTGGTCCGGGCCTAGCTGCTTCTGAACGATCCACGATCTATAAACAGTCCATTCGCTTAACTTGATCTGTCCATGGTCTTTGTGTTCCGCCAAGACCATTTGTTGATAAGGGCATTAACCATTCCTGGTGGTTTCGAAACGGTTCGAGTGTATATGGAGTGAAATTTCCATATACACGTTTAACACACCATTTTGGTTTGTATCTAATCTTATTCAGTGATCACCGCTTTATGAGCCCGTCCACTGCAATGGAAACATTAGCCAAATTTAAACAAATTTTTTGTTTGTTTGTTTGATCAACTCGGGTGTTTTCTAATAAAACTAAAAGTAAACTAATCCCAGTTCTTCATTGTAGGTGCAGGCGCACCCGCTTTACTATGTATTAGGGGTACATCCGAGCTTTGCTAAAAAGGAATAGTTACCTCAGGAGTTCATGGACTAACATCAGATTAAATTGTGTTCCTTCCATTTTGATACAGTGGTCCTACGGGAATCCCAAAAACATTTGGCACGGCGCTGTCGTTTTGCTGAATTTGTGTTACTATAGAATGCTATCTCGGACCCCCTTAAGTTCAGAGTGTACAAAAAATCATTATATGTATGTGGAACTTAGCACATTTAATAAGACATAAGGTAGTATAGTTTAGGTTGAGGCAGAACTCAACCTCCGCTGTAGCACCTAATAAAGAAAAAAATGTTTGTACTTTAACGAAGATTTTCGCGAAATAATGTATTCATGCAGTCGAGTTACATCGTGAGTTATATGCATATCGGATTAGAGAGTGCGTCGTTTGAGACACAGCCGGATTGCCAGAGGTCTGTAGTTTATACTGACAGCATTCAAATTATTCTATTTATTATTCCATAAGATCAATCTACTTAGAATTTCACAGAGAAATTAATGTAGGCTTGTAGCTGTGGAAGCATACACAAATAAGCTTTTCGTTAAATATTGCGTCAAATCAAAATGTTTAGTTCTTAAAAACAAAGAGTAATACCAGATTTCTAGAAGATGTGATTGCACATGTGATATATGATAAGCTCGTGTTCATAGCAAGAGCTTACTCGAACTTGCAAAACATAAATTAGTGTGGGTGTCAATTGACCGTTGCACTCTCTTCTCTCTGTTAAAGAACGGAGTCATTCTTGGGAAGCTATTGAGCGTGTCAACCCTACACCAGGCATAGCGTAGCCCCATTGACATAATATATAAATGTATTCCTCTTAGTTATAAGAAATAGGGATAATTCCTTACACTTGAACCGGAATCTGTATAGAAATAATCTACAATATCTTAATGGTAGGATTCTTGTAGGAGCTTTATTCTTTACATTTTTTATTATTGAATTCACTACTATCGGCTTTGCCAGTAAATTATTCATAAACCTTCTTAAAGAAATTTATATATTTGCTCTCTCAAGCTATTTATCTTTATCTCTCTTCCTCTCTTTTTTTGTATGTTGATTTATTCCTTTTGTAATAATGACCAATTTCTCTGTTTTACATTTATTTAAACCAAACAAATAAAAACTAAACGTAAATATAAATAAAACAAAAAATAATGGAATATAAATGGGAAACCTACATTAGAACGCCATCAAGAATCTCAGCAACAAGAGCAGCAAACCAACGAACGACTTCAACAACAACCACAGCGTCGAACAACATCCTTGCTAAATATTTTCTCCTCAAATTCTCAGGGTATGATAAGTGAAAAAAAAAAAAAAAAAAAAAAAAAAAAAAAAAAAAACATTTTTTTAAATTCCAAATGGTTGAATGCACTTTATGGCAACTTATAAACAATGCAGTTTGTTAACTTTTTATGGAGTTGTGTGCACACAGGGCTTACTATATTAATGGGAGCACTTTACATAATGTTACACCCACATTCATCTAATTTAATCCGATGAGAAGGACTAGACTATGTTAGAGGTTCGAGATAACGCATGGAATAATCGGACTGTTTTATATTGGACAATAGAACTTGTACATCGATCGCCTGTACATCGTTTTTGTTGTAAATGCTTTAATTGGTATTATGGTTCGTTCAAAAAGGATTAATTTCCAGTCCCGCGTTGCCTACAAGTCATGAACAAAATTCCGGTTAATGATGTTTATTAAAAAAATATTTTGTAATTGAAAATAATAATACGAACAAAATCCGGAGACGTTATTGATTTTTTAATTTATTTACGAAATCAACCCAAGCTAATGCTTTATATTTCAAGATTGCAACTAAATTTGCAGTCGCTAGGTAGTGACGATATAATTCCTGAAACGTGTAAATATATAGCCATTTCACTAGGCATAGAATAGTGGTTCCAAATACAAACAAGAGGTTTTCTGCAATAATAGTTGTGATGACGGGCCCAACAGCTTCTGTATTCATAGTGCCACCTCTGTCGACTTAATGCTTAGCTGTTAAAAAAAACTCAGTCTTTCGGAGTTGACATTAAATTGTTCCCATAATATTGTTAGTTAGGCTAAGTGTCATTCATATCAGCACTAACTGCGAACGCAAAATTTCAGAAACAACCATTTTTCAGCAGCAAAAAGCATACTTCCAACAAAATGCATACCTTTTGGTACGCAAAAACGTGAAAAACTTCACAGCTGGACAATCAACTAGCGTAGCCTAGCCCATAGACGAACTTGAGAGGCTTTTTGACAGTTCTTCGTGAATTTTTGACGGTTATTCACGAAATAATGTGAATTCCGTTCTCTGATTGGTCAACAAAAACGATTGTTGTCAACAATTTTAAGGGACAAGGGAGGTATTTGGCTATCTCTATATTACTTCATTTCTATACAATATGAATTGAGTGTCAGAGTCTGCATGACACTTTGCAAACTCTAAGCCATTCATATGGACTTCTCACATTCGCAGAGAGCAATGGGTACTAACAGACACTCATTTGGTCGTGAATTTGTGGATCGCGTTTGTCTCTCTTGGATATTGCGAATTCCGATTGACAATGGCAAATATAATGATAATGATTCGTGGAGAAAAAATTTAAAGTCGTTAATATGGATACTTAAGCTAGTTATTGTTGATTTTAGTCGACAAAAACTCGATACTTCAATTCATATCTTTTTGTAAACCAAGAAATAAAAATGTTGTCTTTATAGATAGGTGCTGGAAAATGGTTGATTCTAATAGCTCGCGTTCACGATTCGCTGCTCTTATGAATGGCACTTTAGCCAACCCAAAAATTACAACATTCGATAGAGCCATCTTCTGAACATGTTTCTGTACTCTACATGTTGTTTTATTCATTTGAGTCTACCGCTTCTCTTAAAAAAAAGGGTTCGTAGCCTGAGAAGAGCCAAGGATGTTCTTTAACTTGCACTGTTATCATCAGTATCCAACACAATTAACTTTATTGATTTGTGAACCTAACCAGATTAGCTTACATTGCTTCCGACTACATGTTGGCTGATATGCATCTTAGCTTGTGTGCTCCATCGTATCTCTCGTCATCTGAGTTCACTGATTGTTCTTACTGTTGGCTGCCACATGACCCACCGGTGGGTTGGGAAATATTTTCCCAGGACGCCACATGACCCACCAGTGTGTCAGGAATTATTTTCCCAGGAGGCCACATGACCCACCGGTGGTCTTTCTTCTAAATAAAACAGTGATCAAGACCAAGACAAAAAAGGTAGAGGTAATGTTTTTTTATTTGCCCTTGAGCAGTCAACGTCTTAAGCATAGTTAATGAATTTCCATCGACGATCTGTAAGTCTTTTCTTTGTCATCATTCTTGTGAATAAAGAATGAGACATCTTGAAGTCACATTTATCAATTTACGAACTTGTGGGAAATTACATCTGCAATGAGAAACACGATGAATGACTAACTACGAATCCAAGAATTTTATTTCCCCCCACTTTCTTAAACGATGTGGATGTCATTTAAAATGATACTTGAATAAAGTGTACAACTCCAATAAAAAGCTTAACAAACTGAGATACGAACGCTTATTTTACTCTCTTTCCAGTAGATATTCCAACCTAGATATCTATACATAATTCTATTCTCATTTTCCAATAAGTTTACTACTCGCTTGGTGGAAAGTTACATATGTTTTTTTATCTCAAAGAAACCATCTTATTATCTATTCTATCACTGCACGTTATTATTTTTTTTTCAATTTTCTTGTGTATATATATATATTTTTATATAATTTCTTGTATTTTATTTTTACATCATTGTAACATTCTATGAGGATTGAAGATTAAGTAGGAGTGTTCTTATCTTACTTGGTGTGGGTCTTAGACGGGTTTTAAGTAGCAATCCTAATTACTTTTAAAGCATAATTCGAAGATTAAGGCATTAATTGGAGAAGGTTTAGTTAAGATATTTGAAATAATTTAAAGCGTATCTGGTGTACTCATTGGTTGTATAAGTTTAACAAATAGTGCTCCTATAGGACCCTATAAATCGATACGTTGACTGATCTCTCGGTCTTCACAGCTAACTGAAATTGAGCGTTAATCATGGCCAAGGAATTCCTCGTATTGAGCGGAAAATGCTGCGAGAGTTTGCATACACGAGACAATTTATCGCTGAGTTCATAAAAGCGTACCGGTTTGCAGTAAATATACCACAACAGTTTTTTTTTTGTGAACACGAAATTATTCTGCAACCAACATTAAATCTGCTGCAAACTTGTTAAACATTTTCTGTACACTGACTGTCAACTGACTTTTATGAACGCAAATGCTGACAAACGGTTGTGAATGTAATCTGTGCAATTATTACGAACGCAGCTTTTCAAAATTGGCGGTGTTTTGCTTTTAAGAACTCAGTCTGTGTCTCAGTCTTACTTGGGATTTCTGTAACAGATCAACTGAAAGCTTCAAAGGCAAATCTCGTCAGAAGATAACCAGCAATCTTTGAAATCTAAGGGCTGAGCTTTGTCCTTTCTATTATCAACGCCTCATACTTGAGTGTATTTTCTTAAACCACTTAGAAGTACCTGCACTGACAATTGCTGACAGCAATACCGACAAAATTGGCAACTTAATGTGTTCACGGCTTTCTCGGAATTGATGTGTAAGCAGAAAGCCTGGACTTCTGCTCAGAAAAATGCGTAAAAGGTGAATACATGGATTGCATCTCAATTTTGTTAAAGAGCTTTATAAGAGAGTCTCAGACGGCAAAAATGGCCCACTTTTTAGGGAAGGTAATGCCAAACACTTTCGAAATAGGTTATCGTAGGTTGCAGACAGATGCCATGAAGAATTAGGCACAAAATCATATAATCCTTAGTAGCAGATTTTTGGAAAAAAAATAATCATATACTTCAATCCTCATACAACCACTCATATTTCAACCAATTCACTTTCTTTTCTGAAGACTTAAAATCGATAAACGAACCAATCAGGCCCAGAATTGTATGTGTACCTACGATTTCTTTTTGCAAAAATACAAGACCAATGTTTATTTTAACTGGGTTTTGGATGCATTGGAGTGTTTTTGTTTTAATTTGAATAGGACGTAAGTGGAGAGCTTGTCTCGTGGAGTAAACGCATATATCGAAGAATGCTTATAAATATAATTATTGCTTGGTACAAATTTAGGTCTAATATTTTTGTAAAGAGTTACAAATCTAAATTTGTAAAAACAAATAAACAAAATTACAAAAAACAAAAACAATCAAACACCACCACCACCCCAATCTGTTTGATGTTCCTTTTCACAAAACAACATCACTCACAAACTGTGTTCGACTAAAACATTTTTTTAATGTTCCCTTAGTTTGTATCTCTTTATTTATTTTGAATCATTCAATCTTACTGTGAAATATCGTAACACTTTTCTGGTTGTGTTATCCTTTCGTTGGTTTGTTAATCGCTATAGTTTGTTTGTCATTTTAGTTGTTACACTCCTCTTGTTGCGGATTTCACCACTACTAACATTTTCAAAATAAAAAAAACAAACTATTCTTCACTTTATACTTTTTTTAAAATAACATTTTATGATACTCAGGCAAATAATGCAAATTCATTATATTACGAATAACGATAGTTTCAGGTATCCTACGAAGCAGACGAGAGAAAACTAAAACGAAGAAACTTAAAAAGAAGAAGGACCTCGAAGCTGGCGATAACAATAAGGAGGAAAAAACCGTAATGTAAGATTTAAAAAAAAATCCAATCATTTTCATTGAGTGCCTTGAGAAGGCCCAGTAGTCAAATCGAATTTAAGTTTTGCTTCGTAAGTTATGAGAGATTGTCCTGAATTATACAAATGTACGAAGTGTTCTCCCTTCAATAACTAGGTCTAATATGTACGACTTTATTTCGGCAATAGCGACTCGAATGCGGACCTCGAGTTCATCAACAGTGGATGGCTTGTTAGGGGAGAATAATGACTTGAGTTAGCCCCAGTGAAAATAATCCCGTGGTTTCATGCATGATCCTGACGGCCAATTGATTGACAGCTTTACCTTCACAATTTTGAGTATTGCGTCGCTTCTATGGCATGTAGCACCGTCGTTGTTGGTACCTCAGCTCGGATATATCCATGTTATTTCGTCGGTTAACTCTCTAATGCCTACCAATTTCGGTAACGGTGTCTTCTTCCTCATTTCGAAGCCGCAATGCAATCCAAACAATCTTTGTCAATCCAGTTGTGGATGCATTCATGCTTGGTCGAATAGCTGTAGATTGTGTTCGCTTCAATAAGCACAATTTTTCTTGTACATAGCCCCGTCCGTGAAGACGATTTTTATTTTTTGTTCGACTAAAGTCCGGTCCCTTGCCAACATTTCCAGCCCTTGATTAGCAAACTCGCGGCGTTATCTATGGTCGCCCGACATCGATTCTAGCGTCAACACAATCTTGCCCAAATCCAACAGCGAAAAAACTAGGGTCCCTGGTGGTGCTCAATTCAGTTGATCAGCGCCATAATGACATTTCCCTGTCGCCTTGGATACCTGCTGGATATATGTTCATCATTTCTTACCAATATTTGTCTGGTTTGTGGCTTACGGTGTTAAAAATACTACTGCACAAACGACGAAATTCGATAAAATTTTAATAATGTCTAGCGTGACGAAATGCCAATGCTTACTCCATATCGACAGTTGTATATTGTTGATAACTTAAACAGCTGATGAAACATAGCAACTGGATAAACATCATGTGCAAGACGAATTCTATCCTCAATACCTGGCAAATTAACAAAACCGAACTAGATTAGGTATATTTTCTAATCTCGAACTATACCTCCGAAGTCCATTAACCGCAATGTTTTCAATAGATTCACTGCGAGACGCTCGACTACTTCTAACGTCTAAATGCTTTAAGCAAACATTTTAATTGTTAACCGATGATAGGTGTAATTTTAAGCCTACGTCGAAATTTCCATTTAATTTATGAAATTTGCTTGTATTGACTAATAGTGAGGAGAAAGACCACTTGCAAGATGAGGAAACGAATAAAGTACAAAAGCCAACATCAACGACAGTGGCTAATCCAGTTGTTACAGGTGTTGCACCAACAGCTGCCCCGGAAGTTGATGAAGACGGTTACAGTATTCAACCACCAAAGGATATCGCATGGGAAGAAAACCCGGAAAATGGTATACTTCCAATCATAAACACACTTCGAGTAATGTATTTGATGTCACAATTATTTCAGCTGGTAGTTTCTACTCTGATTCAGATTCAGATTCAGATAACGATAAGCCTGATAAAAAGATCCACGTAAAAATTAAACCCCTCAACAACGGCACTGCTCCCATGTCAGCAAGTGTTGATGAATTACGGGCTACTGTTGGAAATATGTCACTCTCTCCAGTGGGGATATTTTCGGTAAGTCTCTCTGGCGGCGACCTTTTCTTTAAGGAAATCGAATAACCATCGACATTGCTTTTCTCATTTGCAGCATAGTCAACAACTTGAGCAATCAAGTATTGCCTCACGGCAACAGAGCCCTGAAGTATCAAACGCATCAACCCCGACTGCAACTGTGCATCCGTACGCACCACTCCAAAGCCCCACTTTATCGATGTCGAACAATTCAAGGTGAGTCTTCTGATTTGACATGGAAACAAATTACCAATTAATTATTCATGATTCGTTAGATATGCTGACTTGGGAGATATATTCTCTGAAATTGGGGAGATAAGTGCATCAGCTCCTGCCTCTGCTACCCTATCGAAATCTGTTAGCCGACAAATACCGACGCCTACATCAGGCAATAGCATAGCTATACCGCGCCCACCGTCGCGACGATCGGAGATGGCTCCGCGTGGTCGTATAAGCCCATCTTCAATGTCTCGAGCGGATAGCGTCGGCAGTATGGAATTCCGTATGGGTATTGGGCATGGCTCGTCGCGTGGACCATCACCTCTGACCATTGGGAAGTCGGATACGATACCTCTTGCTGTGGCCTTCCATGAAATTATTCATGCATACTTTAGGTAATCTCACTGCATTTGTCGCCACTTAAAAATTGTTTGTATGTCAAAATCTTTGGCTTTCAGGGGTACCGATGAGTCAAGGTGTCAAGTGAAAATTTCTGGTGATATGATGTTATCCTTTCCAGCTGGTATAGCCGGTGTCTTAGCAAACAATCCTAATCCAGCAAAATTGGGTTTCCGTATAAAGAACATAAACAATCTCGAGAACGTTACACCCAACAAGCAGCTGGTTCAAATGTAAGTTGCACAGCATTAAGCAGTTTATTGTAGTATTTAACGGTCTCCTATTCAATTTGCAGTGATCATAGTCAATCGAATCCTATCAGTACTGTTCTTGAATTTAATATGGCCGCTCTCACGGCACTCTTGCGTCGCCAATCAGAACAGAACCCGTCCGCTGCGTATTTTAATGTTGACATACTAAAGTATCAGGTACGGACAAAACCAGGTGCCTCATCGTGTCCATTTCAATTGGTCTGCTATTGGAAATGTGAACCGACTTATACCGCCCTTAAAATTGACTATAAGTACAATAATCATGCAATGGCAGTTGCGACTCCACTGCTGAATGTCGCACTGTCTGTGCCGGTGAATGGATCTGTTCGGAATGTACAATCCAAACCCCACTCGGCATGGTAAGACATGGATTTCCCGATCCCCGTACTAGCCGACTTACATTTGTCTCCTTTCAGGTTAGGTGAATCCAACCGCCTGGTGTGGAACTTTACGGACATTTCACAAAATTCTCCAGGTGGCGGCGTGGGGACACTGCGTGCTAGACTAGAATTAAATGATGGTCCATCGATTCCTAACACTATGACTACGCAATTCAATTGCGAAGGGACCACACTGTCGGGAATTGAATTTGAATTAATCGGTGGAGGTTATCGCTTGTCGTTGGTAAAGAGACGTTTTGTTTCCGGTAAGAATTCATCATAATTTCGCAAAAAAACTTATTTCTTAAACTCTGGTCCATGTGCAGGTAAATATATCTGCGAAGGAGATGGGATTCGTAGCGGAGCAACACCAACACCACCATCTGTTGGCTCGTCCAGTCCATATTCGGCTAAATCGAACTAAATCATTTCAATCGAACAAGAAGAATTATGTGAACGTCTGGAGACGATTGATTTTATTATTATTTTGTTTGTTTGTTGAAATTAACGACGGAAAGAAAAGAACAAAACAAAACAGAAAGTGTCATTCATTATATAATAATCTTTGTTTATTTAATGTTTACTTGTTTCTTTTTATGTATGATTGTTTATCCTTCTCCTTTTTGTTTATTAATAAATAAGTGTATTATTATATTATATTATGAGCCTACTGCAAAACATGTTTCACACACCCTACAGAATTATGATATACTATATACGAGGAAAAGCAGAAAAACAAACTTCTTTATAGTTAAATTATTATAACCAAGCCTTACTTTTACCAAATAAAATTATATATGTTAAATGTCTTGCTCATTTATAAAAAAAAAACTCTTTTACTTGCAATGGGAGGATGCTTTTTCGGAATTTGTTTGATGTGAGTATTGAGTGTTGTGTCTTACAGCTTCTTCTTGTTCGTGTGGCGCTACAGTCCGGGGTAGACTGGGACCTCAACGAAGACGCGGGCCTCCTCTGTTGCGTTGTGTCACAGATTCGGAGTCCAATATTCTTCGGACTGGAGCTGACACTTCTGTTGCCGTAGGTCTTGGTTGAATCTTGGTGAAGACTGGAAATCGCACGCAAAACTTTTCTCTCATTTTCATCCGCTTTTGAGATTATACATAGAGATGTTTATTAAAGAAATACATCTGTTTTGTTCGATGTAATGCATCGAAACGATGCTTTTATGAAAAACATCGGTGCGTTCAAGACATCCAGTAAAAACACAGAGGCGTGAAGTGTAAAAAGCACTTATGAATTCAGTCATAGAGAAAGCGGTGGTCTCCTTCATCCTCACTGAACAAATGCATAAATGCACTTGCCATGTCCATATTTCCAATTATTGACCAATTAATAGATAAATAAAGCTAACGAACAAATACAGGTTGATTTTAAAGATGGCTCAAAAAATATTTGTTGGCGAAATGAAAAAATTAAATTTTCAATATAACAACTAGCTTTTACTGTGGAATGTATTCCACAAATAAATGAGGGATAAGTCGAGTTGAAACAACCAACGGAATGTGGATGTCAGACGCAAGTTGCAACTAAAATGCGAAGAAGTACATCTTGACTCGAACCTACCACTACATGGTTTATTTTTACTTGCATTTTAGAATTTTCTTCACACATTACACAATCACAAAACATAATAGACATGTCCGCTAAGTCAGTTACTAGGCAAAAGTTAAGGGCCATTCATATGAGCTCACTAAGAAGTGCGAACTTCGCAAACTCTAGCACTTTATTCATACAGAGTTTTCTCATTTGCAGAAAGCAATGGGTACAAACAGACACTCACCGCGAATTTTTTAGTCATGAATTTGTGGATCGCTTTTGTCTCTCTTGTGTATTGCTAACTCAGATTGACAGTTCGCAAATAGAATGATTGATTCGTGTGGAAAAAAACTTGTTAGTAAGGGACCAAGGGTACTAACTATTGTTGAGGTTTTTGTCGATGAAAAAAACTCGATAATTCAATTCTCACCTTGTTGCATACCGAAAAATATAACTTTGTCTTTATATTCGGTGGATATTGCTTGTTTCTGAAAGTTCGCGTTCGCACTTCGCGGCTCATATGAATGACACTTTACTCTGCATGTGATCTCGGTACTGACGTCACTGGTCGCGGAGGCGAGGTAGACGGCCATAGCTGGCCAGAGGGCTTCACAAGTCTCCCTTGAGGCTAAATTCTCACCCAGAAACCTGTACCATGGACATTTACAGTTGGTAATCACTTGAATGTATAAGGACCTCTCAACCATGGCGTTGTCCTGTTAAGACACAATTCCTCTCCTACGGACCAAATATGGCAGCTTCCGAGCGATTTGATAATACAGATCCTAATTAAGAGCTTTGGCATAGGAGATCAGCTCACAGTAGATGATTCCATGCCAATCCCACCAAACACGCTGCAAGATCTTCCTGGCTTGCGCCGTTGTCGTAAGTAATCCGCCTTTCGTCACCAGTCAACACCCGCTTCTAAAATGGCTCGATGTTGTTGCGCGATTCAGCAGAGATCCGCAGAGGGAAATTCGATCCATGAGATTATGTGTCGTTAACTCGTGTGGTACCCTTGCATCCAGCTTTGTTTTTGTATACAGCCTAGTTCAAAAGTTTTGACTCTATGACTTCGTGACTTTATTGAAATTTTCAACAATTGGCCTTCCAGAGCGTAGTTACAGAGCCAAGACCACATTATTCACATCTTCAGTAGCCTGTCTTGCGTTTTTTCTTTATCGAAAGAAACTGCGTGATATGGTGTATGTATATCTTTGGACTGAGTCTGTCAATCAATGTAAAATCAATCACAAAAATATGAAGTTCTTTAGTAAAATAGAATGAAAGAGAAGACACAACTGCTAATTCCATGAGCTGTAGAAAACAGAAAAAACATCGGCTCCAATGTGCAGGACACCAATGACCCAACTAAGAAGGTGTTCGAATGTGAGCGCCTTCGTTCCAGAAGAAGTGGAACACCGAATATCTGGTAAAATCCATGTGAATGCGGAGACAAAGAGTAGCGTGAATGTAGGCCGGGTGCCTTATGGCAGCTATAACTATAAGATTACAAGGTTATGTAAATAAGGTTCAGGTACACTCTTTTTTGTGTAAACGAGTTTGTTTATCAAACCAAAATTTTAAATATGCTCCATACACGCTCTGCACTGCTGCTATAAACAAAGTAAATTTTCATTGCTCCAGACTCGAAAAATCCCACACTTCTGACTTCTGATTACAACATATTTCTTTTCCACAAATTGTGTGTACATACATACAGCTCTGAATTATATTCCACCACCATACAAATGTAATCATTTTATGAAGGAGTCTGAAAAACAATGTTATGATTAAATATGAAACGACAAGCAATTGCTGCTACTAACACAAAAATCCTTGGCATTCAACTTTGTTTTTTTCGTTCGAGTTTGTTGTCTTCTCCCTGAAATTTCAAATTTATCGTTTTCACAGCATCCAAGATTGAATTATTCTACTTACCAGACTGAGAAGTAGTTACCCTTTCGGATAACAGGTTCTCCAACTTAGTTATCCATATTTTTCGGCATTCAATATATAAATCCAATTCGGTTATGAAGGCGCTTATAGCCGAAAGTATTTCTTGAGAACACCATTGCACTTTAGTCACATTAGGTGCTGGCCGTTTTGTTTTGCTTGAAGTAACGACATGAAGAGGTGTACTGGTCCTAAACATTACACGAGCCTTCATGATGTATTACGATGTAACTGGGCACATGTGTCGATGTGTAAATAGGCTCATTGAATTGAAATACGAATGCTTATGCAAACAAATCAAACAACGTCAGTCGACCATATTTATCTATCTTATAACGGATTCGCTGCATACAACATTTACTGTGTCAACCACTTAAGGACGGGGGAGTTAATGACGAATTGGGTGACATGTCCGCTGAACTTTAGGTTTCATTCATAGGAAAAATAAATGCCTCCTATGTTCTGGTCAAGCTGTTCAATTCGTACAAAATCAATGAAAATAACGAAAAGACTGTATTTTAGGGATAATGATGATTAAGGGGACGCAGAACATTTATGCTTGCTCGTATGGAATAATCAGAAATGAAGTATGATAAAGATGCCCAACTTTTACCTCTCTCGCCCCTTAACATTTTTGACAACCATTTTTTATATTATTTTCTAAAGCCAAGCTGACCAATCAGAGAACGGCATTTACGTTATTTCGTGAATAACTGTCAAAAATTCATGAATAACCGTCAACATTTTCATTATTATTCGTCAAATTCGTCGATGGACTAGGGGTCAATCAGCTGTGAAGCTGGGTATCTCTATCATACTTCATTTCTGGGAATAATGAAGCTGATTTCAATGAAATTCGTTTGTCAATGTTGCGTTCAAATCAATTTTGACAGGAAATACTGATTTGAAGGCATCAACCATGCGTGGGAATGCCTAAAGAAGCTTAAAGACTTGAGCAGGAGAAACATTAAAACTGCTGAATAGTTGGCCATAAATGGATCAAGGCAATGCAATGACTGACTCCGTAGCATCGGAACCTCAGTGAAGGGTTCCGATGCTCCTTTACCATTCTGCCCTGTAAGAGACCATGACCATGTTCTCAGAGAAGAGTTCGGGGAATTGAGAAGGAACCGCACAAAAACTTGGAACAATGCTCATGGTATGAAGCAAGCCAAGAATCTCTTTTGTGAATGTAACCGAAAGATGTTTGAGGCATGTATCAAGATGAGCAGGAACAACCTCCATATCTTAAAAGGCTTCCTAACAGGGTGATGCAGACTCAAGGAGCACCCAAGGAAACTAGGAGTATCAGTGGAAGTTCTATGCACATTCTGTGGAGAACACAATCCCTGAACATGCACTGGAATTTTGTGAACCAGTAGCCCACATAATATCGGATGGAAGAATTGAAGTCACTAGAACCACCTCTCATTCTCAGATTCTAAACGAATCTGTCTTAGAGACAATACTCTAGAATAAAGACTTCCACCTATGAGGCTCAAGGACCTCAAACAGGGAACTCTTAAGAACTCTTAAGAGAGCAAAGGAAATGGGCACAATATTTTAAAAGATGAATGCCAATAATTGAGCCTATTAGAGCAAGAGTTACCTAACCCAGACGTCTAATCAAGAATAATGATTTCGTGTTTAGATTAATTTTCAAAATTTAATGCACATGCAAATTTATTACAACCCGTTTCAAGTTCTAGTCAGTGTTATGAATTTAATTACTAATTCAAGTGATTGTTGACATATTTTGCCCGAAACAAAAAACATAGGAAACTTTCGCAATTTCTAATTTGTAGTAATTGGCTGTTCAATGAGGGTTAGGCCGCTTTCCTCTTAGCTAGCTACATTGTTTTTGGCACTGAGTGAAGGCGTTTTGTGTTGAGACGTTTTTGTGTTGATCAAGGGAAAAAGTGTTTAACGACAAGGTACAAAAATGGAATATTTTAAATATGAATGTACGTATATTTTGACCTGAAGTGTGTGAAACTGTCTGAAATTGTTGGTCATTTTTCACCTTATCCTCCGAGGCTATGTGGCTTTCTCATTTTACCTGAGACCTTATCGCGAACTTTTATCGTGAACACTGATTTTTGGTTTGGCTATTTCTTTAACTAGAACAACTCGAAGACATATTTCAACCATAATTAAAACGTTTCTACGATTATTTTTTCTGAACTTATTTAAATTTCATATATGTGCATATGTACGTATCAGGGAGTGACAATTCGTTGTATAAAAGGAGAAATGGTCGTGGAACACCCAAACCAAAATTACAGAATTCTTTAAGGCAAACGAATAATTTTATTCCCGTACATTTTTGCGTTCTATAACTCGAACTTATATTCTGGTTCCTTGAAATTCGACTTAGGAAAGTTCGACTGTAATCGTTTTCTGAACAGCATGCTCCACTAAAGAAGTCGCGGGGGTGAACCACGCACTACAGGCAACTCTATCCTCCACCATCGACTCTAATTCATCAGAAGTTATGCCTAAGCGTATCCAGGCGAGTTTTTGGAATTGGTCCAACCATCAACAGGTTTGGGATGTAGGAGTTTTTTTTCATCCAGCCCAAGCCTGGCTAACGAAGTTCAAACCCCCCAAATGACAAGAAGACGATTGGCCTCGGATATTGCCTACCCTGGTGTGCCAGGGCCCTATTTGGAGCCTGGCCTGAATCGTGGCAGAATGCGAGCGTTTCTGTTCCTCTCGGCAGCCGGTCTGGCTTAACCCGAAGAACCTACGAGCAACTCAGCAGTGGTCTCATAAACCGCTTTGGGGGTGGGGAGAAGTCGCGTCATGCACAGTGCGTGCGGGGAGCAAAAGACAACGGAGAACGGCATCGGCTGTAATTAAAAACTAAATTCATACAACAATAATAATTAAGGGCAAAATAAAAGAAAAGCATCGACAGGAAGGTCATCAGCAGATACTGGGGTTTTTCTTAATCGCCGCCGTCGGTCGAGCATATGCAATAATATGGTTAATTGGGATAGGCCAGTGTTGTGTTCCACTTACCAAATCTAGAGCAAGTTTTCGATAGACCAATATACCGTCATTCATTGGATATTTTTATAGCAAATTAAAATTAAGCTTATCGTCACTAGAGAGCTTTGAGGTCCTCAAAAATTGTTATTTTGGGTTCGGGTTTTGTGTCTTAGACCTGTTGCTTACCGAAAATCATGACTAAGGAACATCTTCTCTTTATCGTCATCTTACACAACCAGACAAGCTTGACATGTAGAGTAGGGCCGCCTGCGCAAGCAATCGAAGAAGATTAGAGGCGTTGTTGGCGTTGTGCTGTGTACGACACAACCCAAAAACCCATGATTTGACAACGAGCATAGGCTGGTACGTGCAGCGAATATAGAAGTAACGCTGCAACGAACGACGAGAATTGTTCAGTCGAAAATTTACTCGGTTTTTTTTATACTTTTGATAAAGAAAAATTCGTCTAGATAAACATATGGTCCCGTCTGCGAGGAAAGCAAATGGAGGAGAAGACCCAACCAGGAACGCTACGAGCTGTTCCAGGATGTGAGTGAACAAAAATTCGTCGACTGCACTGGGTCGGCCAGAGCGGTTTGAGAGGAAGACCGAATCTCCGGTTTATAGACCAACTAATCGCGGATGCAAGACAGCAGCGTGCCCAAGACCGTTAGCGATGGAAGGCAGCACTTCCTCAGGTTCGGATTCTCCATGGGTCGGCCTGATAAGTAAGTTTATGCGTCAACAAATATTTAAAGGCTAAAGAAAAAACAATGGATTATGTGTACAAGGGTTTAAGTTCCATTGAAGGTTTTTTTGAAAACCAAAATAAAAAATCATTTTATTGGATATTTATATGGATCTGATTTTGAATAATGTACTGTAAAACTTACTTATTGAAAGTATTGAAGAAACGCAGTTTTTCAGATGTCCGACGTAGATTTTCCGTATTTTTCAATGATTCGCCACAAATATAAAAAACCAATCTCTGTTATTCGATAACATATTCAGTGTCCGGCACAACACAAAATTCTAAACAATTCTAAACAAAAGTGGTGAATGAGGGTAACTCAAAAACAAAAGCTGTTACATGAACACTGTTTCATCTACAATCATAACAAAAAAAACAGCAAACAATTTGTTTTCATTTTTTGACCAGTGCATGGTCACAAGTCAGGTTATTTGGTAAGCATATTGTGATCAAAAAGTTGAGTCACTTACTCTTTCGACGTTGGTTTGCCAAATTAATTTACTATCGTCAACTATTTCTCCCGGACTTTTGTTTTGGAACGACAAATGAGGCAAAGGTGAGCGTTTAAAATTCTGAAAGTGCTGTTAATTTATGCCTAATCAACGAAGTGTTATCGCACCGATGTCTGTTTGAACTCACCTATACTGAGGGTCCTAAACACCCGAGCATTCTAAAGAAAACATGAATTGATTTTTTTTTTCAATATTTTAATATTTATTTCATTCATATATCATAATGAAACACGTTTAAGAATTTCATTCTAAATACGATTGTTTGATTTTTTTATTATCATTGTTTTTTTTGTTTAGCTGTTCTAATTTTTTAATTTTCGGTTTTTTTTTTTCTCGCTTACAATTATTTTCGTTCACATTATTTTATTTACTCACAATTTTCATATACTTACATTTCTAAATAAGAAAATATAATCTTATATGCGATAAGTCGTACATTACTCACATCATACTCATGAGAGAGATAATTTCCTTGCGTTTCTTTTATCAATGTTTCCCTTTCATTTGCTGTTTTGTTTTTCTTTTCATTCATTTTTAAGGTTAGTTGGTATCTAATATGATCTTGTATAAGTATATCAATTAATAAATGTTTAGTAAATACAATTGTTTTTATTGTTATATAAGTATATGTATCATATTTTAGCACTTCAATTCAAACGAAATTATTGTAAATAAAAAAAATTTACAGTTAATATTTATATTTCGTGTTTTATATCATATAATGAATTTAGTTTGTTGTGTAGAGTGGTTGCATGTGTATGATCATCACTTAACGTAACTATTTACAAATAAAGAAAAGACTGCTGGTTTCACAATATGCAAACAAATATATAAATTTATTTAAAACAAAAAAATAATAATAATAAAAATAAAAATAAAGCTATAACAAAGTAAATGAAAATATATCGGAATATAAGGAAAAAAAAATGTATAGTTAACTAAACAGACTCACGGATGGTAATATAATTTACAAGAAAATGTGTTTAATTAAATAGGACTTGTTTGTTTGACTATTTTTGATAACTTGTTTGAACCTTTTAAAATCAAAGTATAAGGGAGAATCACAAAAGCCTGTTGATTAAGGATACACACTTATCTAGCAAAGAGTAGTTCTTTTAGCAATTCATAAGACAAAAAATACGTACAATTGTTGCTTTTGCACGATATGCGGTTGAAAGTATGTGCTGATGATAAAAGCCCACTCTGTTCACAGATTAGATGGGAAATATTTTCTTTTGCCAAGAGAATGGCAATGTCTCATAGTTGTCTTTGATCAAAAGAAAGATAAATCTTCTACACACCTAAGAAGGTATGTCAGTCTAAAAGCAACAACCCCCTAAACTGCTCTAGAGTCGCTAAAGCCAAAGCAGACATTGTAGAACTGATCACCTTCAGATATTGTCAGATGTATTTACTTATTAAGTTGTATCTGAATCTGATGTCAAGTGAATGGAAAAAAAAGTGCCCAAAGCTAGGTGTTATTGGTAGTTGCCAAGCCGAAAACATTGTACTGTAAGAGGCAACGATCCAACGAAGGTGGTAGTCAATCTACAGATGACAAAGTTGACATAGTCAATTAGCATCCCGCGAAGATATATCCACACAGTTACGATTATAATTTGGTAACAAACGCCGATGATGATGCGGAAAAGGAATTATTTCAAGTTTAAGGAATTAGCAGTTAACGCCTAATCGACAAAACTCAGGAAGTGGAAGAAAGGTCATTTTTTGTGGCGGCTAGCTAAGCTGGTGACACATCTTTAGTTTCATCAATTTTGTAGATGTTTTCTACATCTACAAAATTGATGAAACATCATCAACATCTACAAAATTGGTAAAACTTAAGATGTGTCACCAACTTAGCTCTTTTTCCAAACAAATTGTTGTCATGCTACTGTTCGAACTCCTGTCCTGTATGTTCTCTTCACATTCATTACAAAGATGGCAAAAAATGGAACATCGCTACGATTTGACATTGTGCAACTGATCGGAAGTTTTTTGAATTGTGAACTAATTTGTCATTGGATTAAGATATTCATCAAAAATGAAATCATGCAAAAATAGTCGGACTGTCGGAGACTCCTCACAGGTCCCATGAAGCAGCTCAAAAGACGAGAATACTTTTCATTCTTGTCTCCTGAAAAGTCCTCCTGTCCGAGGGCTGAAGTAAGTTCATGTAAAAAAAAAAAACTTAACTACTTCATGAGTTGGTTGCGTTGTTCACTCATGTCTTTCGATTAACTTTTAAAAAATATACATATTAAGTCTACAAGGCAGTTATCGGGGTTCATAAATATACATCATTGGGTGGATATGGTCGCTAAACTGTAATGTTGGTGCAGACACTTCCTGCCGTTTTGGCATTTTTACAGCATACCTTCAACCGCATACCATTCTACAGCTTCCGAAGTTATAATTTGATCTAATTACGGTTTACTAAATTCTCTCTCTCTTTCTCTCTCTCCCTCTCATTCATCAAAATACAAATTCATATCAATAAACACTAATACAGAATCATCTTAAACAAATCTAAGAACAAAAATTGGTGAAGATATATCTCCAGCAGAAAAAATATGATTATATGAAGAACATTACAAATAAACTAAACTCTACGTGAACCACTGAAAAGAGTTTCTTTAATTAATATTTTTTTTAAAAAATTAGCTTGTTTCAGTTTACTTTTATAAAACTATATAGTAAGTCTCGCTTAACAACAAAGTTCCGAGAAAAATTCGGACAGTAAAAAAAATTGGAAAAAAGAAAACAAAGCAAATGGCAAATATCTTCTTCTCATTCTCATTTTGTTTGAAACGACGAAGCAGAAAAAAAAATCTAGATCTAGTTTGTTGTTCACTAATTGTCTTTCTCCGTGTTCCTTGTCTTGCGATACAATCTATATACGTTCGAGAAAGAGCATATAAATAAGAAGAAATAGTGCAGTATGAAAATGTTGGTACACATAAACTTTGTGAAATATGCCACATCATAGTCTCACTTTATCTCTCAAAGTTTTTCTGTTTTTTTTTTTCGTGGGTAAAGTCGCTCTGTGATTGACGCCATCTGTGCCACATACCACATACATACTTTACATATGTGGTAATTTGAATTTGTTTATTTCTTCGTAGTTTGTGTTCTGTTTATTCTTAATGCGATTCAATGAACTTATTTAAGGACTCTGGTACCATTTTATCGTACTTAATTCGATGTTTTTGTATTGTTCTGGCTGCTAGGCATTTAAGAGTGGTATACTTGATTGGATTGACGATTTGATGGAGTTTCTGATTTTCAAGCAGTGATTCAAATGTCTCTCCATTGGCGTTTTTGGTGTCCTGCAAAATAAATAAAATAAATATTTTAAATTGTGTATGCAATTGTTTAACGGAAATCCGAAGATTTTGTTCTGCTTAACGATATAGTCTGATTCTAGCTAAATGCGACACTTGATCGTCGACTGGATCAAGGGCATTGATACTGAGATATGGATTGGGTTTCTTTGAGCCCATCCTCATAATTTGAGAACTAATCATTGCGGAGGCTTGAAGGTTCCATTTACGACAATGGAATTTATCAAACCCAGACCCAATCTTTGACACAAAATACGATTCGGAAACGACTTGATGCATGCGGCTAGATCATTGAAGATTTCTGAGATGTGCTTAGTAAATGTAAAGAATGCCGATAAACATAAGGATATAGCTAACTTTTATGCTGGGATAAAGGAACATGTCCTTGAAAGTATCGATTCAGTAGAGGTTACGTTGAAATAAGTCAGTGGTTCCTATTCCCACAGCAAGAATTAGAATCAACTTGTCGTGAGTATCTCACTGTCTTTTTCGTTTTGCTGTTTTTAGATTACATGTGGTCGTCGCCCTGGCGTACTGAGTTGTTATGTCAGGGTGTCAGGTTCAATCCCCGAAGTTATCAAGATTTATAATTCATGACTCCACCTCTGTCGTGGCACTGACAATGCTCAGAGAGTACTCCTTTCTAGAAAAAGCTTGTCAATTTTATCGTTTGAAGTCGGCACTAAACGGCAAGTCCCATTCACTCTAGATAAATCAATAGCACGCACACAACGCTAGTGGTTGCTGTAGAAGCTCGGCCCTGCTCCATCCATATTGTTATCTGATTGAAATGGGACAGTATTATCACAGAATGTCAAAGACCAAGTTGCGGTAACCCAATGAATCGCAAAGTCATTCGTCAGTCGCTTACAAAGATGATCATCGTTCAGAGAACTCTTATCAATAACATACAATACAAATTTGTACTTACCAGATGAGCACCATGGTCCAATAATGTTTGCGCCAATACTCGCGGACATGGTTGCGCAGTAGCGGCCAAATGCAATGGAGTATTGCCGGCAGCATCTTTTGCATTTGGATCTGCTCCAACCATTAACAATGCTTTCGCTAAGGCAGGTGATGGAAATTGAGAAGCTGGATATCTTCCAAGAAGTGTACCCTCACGATAGCAGGCATAATGTAGTGCAGATCGTCCAGAACGGACAACAACTTTCAGACTATTCAATGCATAAAGTGCGGTGAGAATTTCATGTTTTAACTTAGGACAGACACCTTCATTATGGACTAGACAGCCAAGAAGGCAACCAATGTGCAGAGCACTGACAAGTGCACGACACAAAGCATTCGGATCGTTTTCCACACCAGGCATTGATGAATATTTACCCTGATCGTGGAACATAAGTTGTCCTATAAAAGAAAGAAAACATACATAATATACATAATCTACTCAAACTGATTGGAATCAAAGTGAATTTACCTCGTTCAACTTCTAAAACAGCCTTATTGAAAATCATTAATATATCTTGTGCTGCAATCGGCGGTACAACGCGTCCACGGGGCAAGGGACGACCGGCTTCGACTAACATAAAACTAAATAATTCAGCAAAGGAGAGCAGCGACGATTGTGTCATCGGACTCAACGGTTGTAAGATCTTTTGTTGCATTGTGAGAGCATATGTCCAAAGTTCGATGCATCGATCAAATCGACCTGCATCAGCGTAATGTGCTCCTCTACAAGAATAGAAAATACGATATCACATATTTAAATTTATTTCAACTGGATTCAATTTATGAACATACCTAAATCTAATGTAATAACTAGTGTCTGGATGTGTTGGTCCGAGTATTCGCTGACGAATCACTAATGCCTGCATTCTCATTTCATCTGGATCCATGACTAATTCATCCAGAGCGTCAATGTTTGTGACTTCGGTGGCATATTCATAGGCAGCTATTGGTTCACTGACAATCTTTGGTATCTTCGGCGCCAAATTTCGATCCTCCATGGCACGACGCCACAGTGCCAACGCACTGGCCATATCACGTTTCTTATCTACATAGGTGGCGCCCAATAGCTCCAAGGCATTAATGCGATCCTCGCGTTTTACACTTGGCAAACTAATGAGATGCTCGACAATTGGTAGGTGACCGGTTACGCTGGCTGCCAATAATGGTGTCATACCATAATAGTCTACATCCATTGTGGCGCCATGCTTAAGCAGGAGTTGAAGGATTTCTAAAGAGCCCGATTCAGCGCAGTCGTGTAGTGCGGTATTGCCTTTCACACTGCATCGATTCACGTCTGCATTCAGTGACAAGAGGTATTGTGCGATTCTGAAGTGTCCCTTATAGCAGGCAATCATAAGACATGTATGACCGTGTCTGTTCGCAACTTCAAAATCTAAAGAAAATAATGGTTCGTCAATGTGTGAGGCTAAACAACAAGACAAGTCAGTCACTCACCTGCACCGTGATTCACTAGATATTTAACAATTTCAAAATGACCATCAAAGCAAGCTGCCCGCAGAGGTGTTGAATTTGTTCTGGTCGTACTGTTTACATTAGCACCGCGTCTAACTAATAATTTTACTATTCCTATATGACCTGCAGCTGCAGCACACCATAATGGCGGCGCATCCTCTATTGTCTCCCCATCAAAAGTAACCGAGCCCACTTGTTCAACATCCGCCTGGCATTTGGTCAATAAATATTCAACAATTTCGTAATGTCCATGTCGGCATGCTATAACAAGTGGGGTTGCACCACCCATTTTGGATGACACAAGATTTGCAGTCTCTTCTGTTGTACGTCCTTCAAAGCAGCTCTAAAAAGACAAATAAATAAGATGCTATTAATAACCAAGTAAAAAATGTGATGTGCATTTAGACAACAATGTTTTGGTTTCAGCATAGCAAAGATCAATATTTGCGCAGTTAGATTGTATTGACGTGTGTTTGAATCGTTATTCTGGGTGTATTTTGTAAATGAAAGGATTAAAGATCCAGTTTAAAGTGAACAGATGGACACGAATCACAATGTGCTAGGATGTACGTATTTATTCATGATGATCGGCGCTAAGCATTAAGACAATAACTAAAACGAAGAGAATATGATGAACGGTCATTTGAATAGCTCTCAGTTGGGGACAGAATCGATATCTCAGTAGTCAATAAGTGCTGCCAACTGTAAAAGTGTCCCTGTTCTGAGTCACTAAAGATAATTTATTCAAATGAAATTCGTTCACTTTCTGTCAGACAATGTGAGTTGCCATTTTCGACGCCACTTGGAGTACAATTTATCCACACTGGTATATATAAACTGCTGATTTTTGTAGATGGCGCAAGTTGGTCATCGGAACAAATTATGATTTGGTTACCTAAGCAGCCGAATAGGACTTGAACTTTCAGGTCGTACCGACCGGGAAACAACGCCACGACCACCGCCTTCTTAACACTTAAGGTCACAAATTCATGTAATCTGCATGATAGAGATGCAAGAAAAAGTTGATTCATTATTGAAACGATACTAAACATTCGTCTCTTGGATAAAAGAAAAAAGATTGGATCTCTAGAGCATGACGATTGCGGATTATAATCTGTAAAATAGGTTTGAGATGTTTGGACATTTTTATGCATGTGTTCTCTAAATTCCTGGACTAGCGTCACTAGAAGGCCAGCTCAAAATGTTTCTTATCTGGTTTCTAGGTCACAGTGGCTAGGCAGGGAACTGCCAGATCAAAGAAATGCACCTGATAAGTAGCCAGGTATACCTTGAAAAAGCAAATATCGAATGGGCCGGATTGACAAACTGAACTGGACTAGTCATGATATCGCTAGATTGGTGACGATCTGTACGGGACAGGGATCATGTCGGCAAACCAGGTATCCCAAACAACACACATTGTCGAAGTTGCAACAACTGAGAGGGAGACCTTAACTCATTTCATTTGTGCCTGCCCGGCCTTTGCTAGAGCCAGAGAGGGATCGCTTGGTAGACCCAACAGCTTCACGAGACCTCTGCGAAGAATATTTGGAAACTAATGTCTTTCATAAATACCTCTCTCTCATAAACCTCTCACATTTCAATTGTGCCTGTCCGGCCTTTGCTAGAGCCAGAGAGCGAGTGCTTGGTAGACGCTTCAACTTCACGAAACCTCTGCGAAGAATATTTAGGAACTAATGCCTTTCATAAACACCTTAGCTTGAATAAGATAGATAGAGATCAGATAATGCACTTTATAGGTAAGCTAACTGAGCTGTGTTAAATCGAACATAGGACTAGTTGGCGTCTATATTTGTACGAAAATAGCTATGAATACTTCACATCATTGAACTGACTGAACACTGAAACGAATCACTGAAAGATGAATCAAAGATCCATCGGTTGTTCACCACTGTTTACCGTTTGACGTACATTGTCTTTATGCTCAGAAGCACACAATGATTGTGCTTTCCTAAGAATTGTTGATGAATCAATTCAGTATATAAAATGAATACTTTGTTCTTTTCAGAAAAAAAAAACTGATAACGTATACAAATCGTCAAATTCAAGCAGCGAAAATTTACTCGACTAAGAGTAGGAATAACAAAACAAAAAATGTCGTAAAGAATTAAGTTGTTATAGACTATGGCTGCAGCTGCCAATTAAATGATCATTTGGAGATTTCATTGACGTGATATTGACCTGTCGAAGTCCGGGCTATGACCAAACCGCTTACCTCAAGTTATGACGAAATTAGGTTCTGGTGTTCATGCAGTATATTCAAGCCTAGGTACAATATTGTACATTTGTAGATTTTGTAAAATTGAAGTTATTACCTAAAATAATATTTGTCATACTAGCTCCTCTTAGATAACATCGTAGTTCTTTTCGTTTAATTTCAAACAAACGAAGATCATTTTTCTGCTGAATTGTGTGAAAATTTTAATGATTATGGCTAGTGGCCACGGAAATGTAATAAATAGAGATTTTATAGCTAATTCAACTTAGTTCTTGCACGAGAAATGAAAGAGCACATTTGAAATGGCATCCACTTTGAAATGATCTTTGCTTTTGAAACAATTTGAAGAAATTGCGAACATTAAGATGTTATCACTAGTCTATGTAAAGTATATACACTCTTAATACAATAGGGCGTCCATTTACCGAAACGTCAGTATCCTAACGCAACATCGGAAGCAAATGCACGTCAGCTATCCGATCTCCAATCAGCCGCAGTCAATTATTCGAACTAACGGAGCGTTCCTTAACGGTCCTCTTTAAAGCATACTTACTTGCGTACTCGTATGTTCGAAGTATCCACGTGAGCATTGCTTATTTTATTCGTGAATCAGTTAAGAAAGTGAATTTTTCGTCGTGTACAATAATAAGGAACCGAAACGTTTCATCAATCGAAACAAAGACAAAAATTAAGAGACTGGAAAAAGGTGAAAATGGATCTTCGCTGGCGAGATGGTTTATATTGGAAAATTGAGAATTTCTGGAAGCAAAAAGGATTGAACATTTGATGACCTTGACTTTTATTCGATTCGCTTATGTGTTCGATTATCCGAATTTTTTGATCAAATTTGATTATCCGAACTGCTCTCAATTAGTTCGGATAGTCGCCGATTATCAAACGGTCGCGGCTTTCGGACTATTTTCTCGTCCAAATCTGTGTCATCTGTGTCAAAATGACACAATGTGTTGAATTCTCAAATAAGGCCGCTAAGAAGGCAGTGTTGTGACACTTTCTCTGTTATTCCTTTATTATTCGATTGTGCAACTTCTTGCTGAGAATTGCAGACCTCTTTGTTCGAACAATTTCTGCAAAATGTCTGACTATGAGCGATTCTGCGAACAGTTTGTACGGCAAAATGAAGCAGTGTTGCCGCTGAATAATTTGAAAAAGTCACGAAAAACTGTCCAGGTACAAACAAAATTCGCAATCGTCCGAAATCACTACTAATTTAAAGGTTTTATCATTCTTAGAAGTGGTGCTGTCATTTAGTTGCATTTTCTTATATTAGTGTTGAATTTATTGCTTGTAAGAAACTTAACGACGTACATTTAATATGTTTTATATAAAATAGTCGCCGAAGTCGTTTCATGGTCTCTCGGCGTCAAAACGGTAAAATTGTGAACTGGTGATTGAAAACGGTAAAATTGTGAACCCTTAAACGAAGACACCGATCATTTGCTCGAACTCTGGAAAGATGATACAGCTTATTCACATAGCGAAACTGAAAGTGATTCCACAGATTATAACAGTGACAACAGTGATGTTAATTTTATTGTATTCATATGTGGAAATGTGCTTCGTTACTGAACCGGATAACGCTGCGCGATCCAATGCCACTATGCCCAATAGACTCGCCAATAGATTTTGCAGCTTGTCAAGGTTTGTTTTGAGGTTTTTTTTGCACTTATCGGTGTAAACGCAGGACCCACTAACGTTGATATACAACATTCTTGACATTTCGTCTTTGAATGCATTCTTGACATTTACTTAATTGTTCCCGGAATAGAACAAGAACAGTTTCCACCCATGATTGTTTTTTTTTTTTTTTTATTAACTCGTGTGAGGCCTTATGTGAAGACAATATCAAAGCTGGGACACAAACTCCACATGGTATACATGCGGCGACTTCGTCGATTTTACCCTACAACCAACAAGCCTCTCCAGCCGGCACGATCTTTCGCCAGCTGCCTCCAGTTGCACCTCCAGTAAAAAGTTGGTTGAGGTCCTTCTAAACGTCGGTGCACCATCTTGTTCGAGGACGTCCTCTGTTGCGCTGTCCCCATGACTCGGAATCGAAGACTCTTCGAAACTCTTTCATCAATTTCTTCTATTAGTATTGCTCGCAGAAATAAATGACAATCTTAAACACTTGCTCTGATGCTTTAGGGACCTCATTGAGATCACTAAATGTGTTTTATTAACAACACTGCGTCCTTCGTTAACTCCTCTAAGGTGAAACTCTCACTTCACGAATTTTCTGATGTGACCTACATAGCATATCCAACGAATATAAAGCATCAAGACACTGCATGGGAGGACACATTCCGCAAGCTTCTTGTGACATATATCAGACGACTTTGCACAATATATCGCAAAACATCCACCAAGTCTTAAATTCGCCTCTGTGAGTGGACAAAGTAGATGCTGAGTTGATGTGTATATGTACGTCTTACACAACGAGCATTTTCATGCGCCGATCGTCTGAAAAATTCATTATATTTTTACAGCAACCCACTCATCTGATCATTTATTTCTCCATAAGATTCGAAAACGTTGCCTCCACTTTTTTCTAAGTCAAAATCTACTCCAATAAATAGGTTTCTATTTTCATTACACAACTGCCCGGAGCAGTTTTCGGTGCACACATCAGGGGCGAAGTTGTATTCGAGATCCATTCCTAGAAATTCTGAATGACTCATTGCATATCTTTATTCCGTCTCATTTTCCGCCCAAAAATGTACGCAAGCAAATGCAATCGTACTTGGTCAAGTAATTAAATCCATTAGCCCAGCCGGCACTCACGTGTGTACGTCTCTTTTTGCGTCTTTTATATTGCCAAACACTGAAAATAAGTTATGAGATAGATTTTTGAAAATCATCTCCGCCGCGGTGTGTCTCTGGCAAATGGCTAGAGAAAGAATTTTCAACTCTCAGATCAGAGATCTATTTTGGGGAAGTTCAAAAATATTTCACGTCCTCGAGAATACTCATGTAGTTTTTTGTTGTGCTTTTAATTTTTGGGGGCAGTTAATAATTGTGTGATTAAGTTCTATGTTTTCAAACCTAGACGGAATAGAGTTTAATTAGTTGCACGACAGGAATAAAATTCACATAAATTACGCTGCGTCTGCGCGTGGAAACTGGGAAGTGTTCTTTGTGATTATTTTGGACGGGCTGAGGCAAGTGTGTGGTCCGATGGGTTATGAGCGTGTTTCATGAATAATTCGATGCTTTTAAAAAGTTTCCAGGTCACAAACAAAATCTCGAAGGCATTGATTTAAAAATGACAGATGCTCGTCAGCATAAGCGGCACACTGGGACATGGTGTGGGCGTGTTTCTATGAGAAGAGTGAAGAAGTTTTTGTTGTTTTGGGACTTCGATTATTCTTTGAATGTCATTAAACTTTGCTTTTGTCTTTTATTGCGTTTGTTCAGTATGATCCATGAATAATAGGATTGTTTATATCATTTACTACCGAATGGAAAATGCGTGTGTTTTTGTGGGGTGATGATTTGTAACTGCACTCAGTCTTTATTATTCTGATCTGCGAAAAAAGAAATCACAAAATGAAGAGGATCTCTTTAAAACGTAGAATGTGAATTCGAATTTGAAAGTATGGCGCAGAAAATTCGCACAAAGTCGACGAATGTCATGTATCAAAAAATATGGTGTATTTTATTTAAAGGGAGTGCGATTATTTTTGGTTTAAATATTCCTCCGGTCGGACATTAACCACACCCGCACCCAAGTACCTTTACAACTGGAAACCTTTGTGTTTGCACTTTCTGGTGAAAATCAAAGAATAGTGCACCACATTGCGATAGATTCAAACGGACGCATCTCTGTGACTACTTCAGGTGGAAATTTAAATGACTCATGGAAGAAATTAAATTAATTCCCCGTTCAAGTGCATTGTAGTAATTAGAAAGACAATGGTGATCTTTGTCGTGAGAAATACACAGAGCTGGCATGGCGTAGTATTATATTCGGAGACATTACCTGGTGTGAATATATTCATTATTGAATTATATGATAACTTAATCAATACGAAAGCAACACTAATACACACATTTCTCACAGTTAGTAAGCTTTGTTGTTGGAGTGCAAGGTACAGTGTTTATGATTAGATGTCCAGTTTCACGGTTAAGGTCAGTATACTAATAATAGCCCATAGAAGGCCAGGGTCTAGCTTCTTAGTAACCACTCGTAACCTACAGTTTAATGCTGACTCTGAAAAGCCAATTTGGGAAGCTTTTTCTTTGGGCATTGTCAGTGACTCGAAAGAAGTGGGGCCATGAAAAGTATTTTGCCACAACGCCACTGCGACAGCCCGGAATTTTCGTTATTCCGGATAAAATTTCGAAGGATATTGTGTGCAAATAATTACAAAGCAGTGTTGTTAGTACGGACGGAGAGACAAGACAAGACACACACACACACAGAGAAAGCCAGAGACAGAGAAATACACGGAGAGAGAGAGAGAGAGAAAGAGAGAGAGAGAGAGAGAGAAAGACGGAGATGGAGACAGAGAGAGCGAGCGAAAGAGAGAGAGAGAGAGAAAGACAGAGAGAGAGAGAGAGAGAGAGAGAGAGAGAGAGAGAGAGAGAGAGAAAGACAGAGAGAGAGAGAGAGAGAGAGAGAGAGAGAGAGAGAGAGAGAGAGAGAGAGAGATGGGAAGAGAGAGAGAGAGAGATGGGAAGAGAGAGAGAGAGA